>JAGXOD010000222.1:0-153208 GCA_020368025.1 Brachyhypopomus occidentalis
CATGCCATTGTCAATCTTAGCCTAAAGCCTTGACTGTTAGCTGCTCTTTTTATAGCCTACATTTTGGATTATTTGTATCACCTGTATGCAAATCTTGGTAAGGTAGTTGTCTGTATCCATTTCCTTTTTGCACCATTAACCACACATTTACATTATTTATACTGAACATATGTGAATTGCAGAGTGATATGATTTGTATAAACACTTGTAATTTGAACACAAAAGAGGAAGTACGGGGATAAAAAATATACCTAAAAGTACCTTCATCTAAAGTACTCAGTTATTATTAATACTCAGGTACAAAGACTTGTATTTTTTTTTAATATAGAGTTTATGCTAATGTATCTTTTGCAAGTTTAGCAATTAGAAACTGTATTGCATTTTACACTGACCTGAATTTAAGATTAAACCAATAAAATGAAATGTGCAGAAAACTCACTGATTAACAATGAATATGTACTCTGAAGATCGAAATATTAATTGCTTTTGGATATATAATTATAAAATTTTAATAATAACAACCTGCAATCATTCCAAACCAATACTTAATTACAGTACTCAATTAAATGTATAAAGATTTGAAATTATATGCTACATTCACATCAATTTATTGGATAGAACTGCGGCAGAACCTTCTTCCTCAATTTTTTTTCCCGGCTGGCGAGACTGACATCACAAGGCCCAAAAGAAGCGGTTCAGCTAAGCTAAGCCTCAACTCTAGCCTGCTGCAGAGGAGGTTTGTACAAATGTATATGTTGCTGTAGTAACTGAGCAAGACTTAAGTCTAGCCTCTTTCGTGGAACCGAATTTGAGCAAAATGAGCCAGCCTTGTCTTAAAAAGCCCAGCTTACTAAGTTAGCATGCTTCATGGAATAGCCCCCAGAACACAGGAAACCAGGAACTAAATACCAAATGATGAGAAACAAACTAGAAACAGCTGAAACGAGGAATAGGAATACAAACAAGAGGGTGTGACTGACAGGAGGGGGCGGAGCGTGTATCTAACCAGTCACACTTTGTATCAGCTGGCCGTTCGTCCTCCAGCAAAAAGTAGGTGGGGTTCAATCCCAAACATTACATAATATGGTGAATAACCTGTGGTAGAGTGAGGTGTCACATTATAAGTATATACTCATTCAACCAAATGTCACTGGTCCTTCTATTCTGGATGTAATGCGGGTAAGAGATCATGCAATGTTCTGTTGAAATCTTCTTGCTGAGCATTGCCCATGGGATGGTGAGTGGTGGTTCAGGTTTTCTTTACAGCTCGCAAAGCTCAGACATGACTGGAGTAGTTCAAAAAACATTCTCTCAGTAGTACTTTAGATGTGAATTTGGTAAAAAGTTGCCTGGATTCAGACCACCAATATCACACATCAGCTTCAAGGGCTTGAATCTGTTTGACCTTACAGCTTTGAAGTGCTGATGTGAACAATTCAACCACATCATCTGCCACTTCAGTTTGCCCAAAGACATCTTGTCAGATCTGGAACACAGTTCACTACCAGAGTGTAGAGAAACTGTCACAGTGAGTTTGACATCAGGATGACACTCTTGTGTTACTGTAACACATAAGCAGAGAGAGTAAACCAGGACCCTTTGCCAGGAATTCCCAAATATTTGACCTGTAGTTTGTAACTACCTTGTCCGGAATATGCACAGATGTTATTATTCCACCAGTCTTATCCCCTTCAAATATCTGTGGAACTCACCTGTGTCTGAGTTGGTGTCATTGCAGACACCAGAGAATGTGTCTGGGAGATCACCCAGCAGTATATTCAGAGGTCCATGATACCCATAGATGCATACAGGTCATTCATGCCACCTTACATTCCTGAAGACAAGGTATAAGTGCCCATACTACAGCAGAACACCAATCCTCAAACTGGGGTCCAAGTATCCAAGTCCTTAGACCATAGACTGGCAGATCAATGCAAGTAAAGTATTATATAATCTTCTGGGTTGTACTTACTCTCCTTCTTGATATATCTCCCTGTTAAAGCTGGGACTCCCGAGGCTGCTGTAAGACATACTCCCTCTGGATTCATCCCTTCCTCTGTCTGACTGAAGATGAGCCAGTGGATGCAGTCTATACCTTGCTTGACTCAAAATATACAACAAGGGGATTGCACAGGACAGGGAAGACTATGAGCCCCATTAATGGAGCTGGATTCCTCTAAGCCAGATTCTGGCCCATGAGCTGATTTTGTCATTGTTGTAGTCACCTTCTGTTGCAGCTTCCCTAAAATTGTACAGACTTGTCCAATGTCTATTGGACCACAAGACCCTGTAGAAAATAGAGAAACCACCCAAACATTTCATTGGGATCTCAATCCCCTCACTGACATTTACAACATACACTACTGTCACAAAGGTACCAGAATTGTGGTCCCACACACTCCACACATAAACTTGTTGGAGTTAAAATATGTACCCAAACTCTTTGATCATGCAAGAGTACATACTCAAAGCAGTAGAGCAGCAGCACTGTAATATGATACATATACTGTGTGGGTGGGTTTTGCAGCAAAGTGGCAACTTTCTTGGGTGCTTTGAAAAGGTCTGTATGTAATTTATATAGTTACTTAACTATGCATGTATTCCCTGTGGTTACCTAGTTTTAGTGTACTTCTGTGTCTTGGTTATGCCTTCCTGTTAGCAGTGGTGATGGATCCAGCACAGATATTCTGCCAGTGTTAACTGTTCTGCTTTTTAACTGCCAATAAAGCCAAAATAAAACAGCTTGGACATTACAGCATTTTAATGTATTCTGGTTTTAGCTTAGATATATATTAAACAAAAACATTACATCTGCATATTTTTATTCTGTGTACATAGAAAAAATATCTTACCTTCCCCATGAGAGTTACCATGTTTGCTATTGCTATACTATCTAAAAATGGTACCAAATCTTAAACGCAGGCTGCAGGGTGTAACGCGTTGAGGTAGGCAGCGGTAGGCGTAGGCGTTTCAGACATTTTCTTTATTGTTCTTAATCAAAATAACTTAAAGACTCAGGCATATAGCAAAAGGAAACATAGGATGTCTAGAATAAAGCTCACGGCGCTGAGGTCTCCCTCTCAGATCTCAGAATAATGTCCAAGCAGCAGGCGTCTTCTCTCCAGGAATACTGTAGTCCTTCTTCCACAGGCTCGTCGAATGTGCAGCACTGGACAGCACGACCTGTGGGCTTAAGTACTCGTGAGAGGGGGGAAACCAGGTGCTAATATTCAGGTGATAACGAGAGGGAGAGTGGTAGTGTCTGAGGGGGTTGTGCGCGTGCGTCGTGAGGGGGTGTGCCTTCTGGTGCTCGTGCGGACAGGTGCCCTCTGGTGGCCACCCTGCCTTCTCACCATGACAAGGGTCAATGATGAGATGAGAACAATTAGACATATAGGCAAAGTAATTAAAATTGGCTATAGTGTATGATGCCTACTATTACAACAGAAACACATTACAAATGTTGGTGTCACAGGAAAAGATCCTACCTATCTGACGACTAGCAAAATGTGTCTATTTATGCTCAGTGGAACTATATTGCAGTTTTATATTGCAGTCTATACCTCTCAGTGGTTTATTATTTGTAAATATAGCATTCATTTCCATTGCTATTCTGATGACGCACATTTGTATATATCAGATAATGGATCAGATTTAATATCAGATTTCCAAACAGAGCTAACTTATCTCCATTTTTCATTTTTCTTTTGAGGTGTTCAGTTGCCCCACTTGCCTCTTCTAATGCCAATGCAAACTTCACCCTGAGTTCTTGTTGTCTGCCCTTCAGATCAGCTGGACCTCCTTCCATATAGTGAACATAAAGCATACCAACCACACTGGTGCAAGAACAATTTTATTGGACAAACATAAAACAAATTTAAAAAGGCACAATATCAATCTGGACCCATTTTCCGTGGGTTATGAAACTTTAATCTGTGCATAAACATCTTGACTGTCTTTGAATCTGGGTAATGTAGAGGAGGAAGGTTTCTGAGTAAATCTCACAGCCGTATAGTTTAATGTATTTGAGTCCTCAGCCTAACAGAAAACGGGAGCTGTTGCAAACCATTCACTAGGCAAAATACAAGTACTTCAAATATGTTTTAAAAATGCATTTTTAGCAACATATATATAAATCCTTATATATAATATAGCAAAACATTGTGGATTCTATGACAGATCTAGTTTTATTAGTAGAAACATTATTGTACATGATATGAAATCAACCTGATTGGTTTGACTTGGGTTGTAATCGGAAGAACCTTTATGGAGAAACAGAACATTTAGTAATACTCTTAGGGCTGCCAGACGGGCCGAGTTGTACAGGTTCGACAGGGATTATTAGGTGAGGCTGGTCAGAGCCGATCAGGAGGCATGGCTTGACTCCCTGGAATGCAGGTAGGGGGATGCCACGCAGGTGTCTGAATTTGCGTTGAACATGCTCAATAGGGTAGGTGTATTGAGCTAAGGTGAGACGGCTTGCTGTGAAGGCACCATCTATCCTGTAGCTGACCTGCGGTGTGGTAGCAGAAGAGACGAACGAAACCGTGTGTCCGTGGAGTACCTGGATATTCTGACGGACTGTGCGTAGTGGTAGGGCTTCAGGAGTTCCCCGTATGGCGAGGGACTTAGCTGCGGAGGGCAACAGCATTGTCCTCTCAGACCCGTCATCGAGGATCGCGAAGGTGTTGAAGGTCCTTCCACCACAGTGCACGAGCACAGGCACAACCTTCAGCAGGGCACGGTTGCTTGCTCCGTGTCTGTCGAGGTAGAGCGTGTCAGAGGCAGGGCTTTTTACGGCGCTATCTCTCTGAGCCTTGTCCGTCCTCATGTTTATCTCGTGGAAGGCGAGGAGATGCTTCCCTTGACACAGATTACAGGGTTTCTTGAGCGTGCACTGTGCTGCCTGGTGTGCTCAGACGCAGCGCCAATAGCACTTGTTGACTTGGATCCACTCTCTTAGCTGATCCTTGGAGAGCTTGGCAACATCAGTGCACTGACTGAGGTAGTGCTCAGTGCTCTCACAGTAGGCGCAGTAGCCTTGTTCTTTGGTTTCTTCTTCGCAGGTGACTGGGAGGTGGACTGTAGGACCTCACCCACACCGTGCAGGACTGACACTGTTTTCTTTGCCTTTGCATCACTCTTTGTGTTCTGCTTATCTTTACTGCATTTCTCAGGGGCTAGCTCGTCTGTGCCTTGACACCATGATTCATGGCGGAGACACTCTGACAGGTTGTACAACGTGTGGGCGGCTCTGGAGTGCTTTAACTGATATCGGCGAAAGTTGGCTCGTAGTTCAGGAGGGAGCTTGCTGAGAAGGTTGGCTACATGTGAGCCGCAGTGGAGTTCAATCTCACCTTTTGTTTGAAGATTTGTTGAACTAATAGCTTGGCACAGATTATTTTGCTGTCACTGCAGAGTCAACAAAGTTTGGTCTACAGAGGAGATACAATATCTGAAAACCCAATCACAGGCCAAACTAAGCAAACAAAAGAGATAAGGAGATCCAAAATTGTAGTAAAAAGCAAAGGCTTGCGAAATTACAGCCAAGAATTATGGATAAAACTTGATTTCTCTTGACAAAAAAACACTGAGAAACACTTTTTGTAGGGATTGGCAAAATCTCACAAACAGAAGGGAGAATAGAATTCCAGTAAGCGTTTGCTCCCATTGGCCAGAGTGGGAATTGTGTGAAACTGGTGCGTCAATCAGACACACTTATGAATTTGAACATAAAGTATGGGTTATTTATAGATGTATTGCGAATTTTTCATAATTCAGATATTTGAATTAATTACAGTACATATAATTAATGGCTAAACACGTTGTCAGAGTGGTTGACATACATATTGGTCATTGTGGTATACAGAATGTACAGCAGTTGCAGCCAATAATTTGCTGCCATCTTATGTACACATATGTGCTGGAGCTACTTTGAACACTTTCATACTGTTGCTTCCTGTTACTGTAAGCTGCTGTTTATTTCTGTGCATTCCTGTCCGTCTGCTTAGAAGCAGTCTCTGCAATCTCTGCCACTTTGCATAATATTCTTTATGGCAAATAACATTCGTATAATCACCTAGCAGTGGCACAGAATTGTAGAGAAAGGCTCTTTAGTGGTTAAAGAGACTAATGTCATGAAGATTGAGAGTTAGAGACTTTTTTTGATTATTTTGTGCCATGTTTTGCAAGTTTCTAAAGAATTTCTCAAGTCTAGTAAAATGTATTTAGTTTTCTACCACTGACGTCCTAAGGATCTGAGGATCATGTCAGTGTTTAATAACAATGAGTAAGCAATCAAGAAAAACTAAGAACAGAGTTGTCACACTGCATATGCTATTGTCTGCTGCATACATAAATCCAAGATAATAAATACAAGGCAATAGTATTAGATAGATAAATGTATATATATATATATAAAAGTATAGATAAATTATGCTTTATTGATGTAATGATTTACTTACGTATGGATTGAAATAGTCTAAGCAGTCCTTGAAATGGGAAGAGGGGAAACATATAAGAGGTTACTTTGAGCTGCCTCTCAAACCGTGGTTGGTGACATGTAGTGACTGGTGTAACCTGAATTTTATGAGACTGGTTGTCTCCCGAGATGAGGCTTACTGCTCTTCCACATCCTCTACTGCCGTCCTCCATCTGCCCCTCCCCCATTTCCTCCATGGTTTTCTACAGTGCAACAGATAACTACACAGAGCTCCTAGTTACTTTTTATCCTTGTGTGTGTTTGGCAGTTCATTGGAGGAATATTGGTGTGGCAGGTATACATGGTCTACCCATGTGTGGCAATCCTACATAAATAATAAAACATTTATAAATTATTTATTCCTTTAAAGCCACATTAGTCTAAATTGCATTCTACATGGAAACTGACATTTTGCCCTTTTTAACTTTTCTTATTCCACAGTGTGTAGCAGCTGATTAATACCTTTTTCCACATGATAAACTGCCACTTGGCGGGAAATAATATTTCTGACATAATGTTTCTGACTTCTGACTTTATTTATTATTGTGATATTCATTATATATCACAAGTGTAATTCTGGTAACTCCAAGCTTCTTAAAAAAAATCTCTCAAAATATCTGCCCCATGATAATAAAACTAAGACTAGTATTCCGATGCCCCACATCCTGTTATTGGCCGTGTTACTATAATTTAGATATAATGTGCTATATATATGTGTGTGTACAATGTGATAATGTAGCCTGTTGTAGCCTGTAGTTTGATCCTCTTTGATGTAGAAAAGACGTTAGTGGTCTCATCAGTGGTTTTTGCTCTGCTTTGTGTCTGCTCTCTCGGTTTAAAGAAGGGGTGTCAAAGTTAATGCAGCACCTTCATAAAGACAGCAAATGGAATAGAGGAGGTGGGTAGATTGACAATAATGTTTTTGTTTCTAGAGTCATACTAACTGTCACGGTGAGAAGGCGGGATCGCCACCAGAGGGCACCCGCGAGGACACCCGAACACGTCACACCCTCACTTGGCACCGACACACCCCCACACAGACCCGGTCACTCCCACCTTCCCACTCACCTGAGTACTGACACCTGTGCACGGTATTCAAGGTTATTATTTAAGCCCACAGGTCCTGTCGTTCAGTGCTGCACATTGGCCTTACCTGGAAGGAACCCACTCCGCTGACATTCCAGGAGATTCTGCTGCTGCCCTGGGACGACACCTTTTATCTACCAAAGAATCGCTTTATTGTTTCTCCTTTTCAAGGCAGAGTGCCTTTACTTGTGTTGTACATTATTCTAAGAATGGAAGATAATAAAAGTCAAAGCTCGCTACCCTCGCCTCCTGCTGTGAACCTAAATACGTTACAGAATGTGCAGCCTGGTGCAGCAGGAGGTAGTGGGCCTTCGGCAATCGAAGTACTGAATGCGCAAGGCATTGTTCTGGAGCAGCATCATCAAGAAATGGGTGAGTTACGAGCGCTACTACAAACTCTAACCACCTGTGTTCAGTCGTTGTCTCAGCAGGCTAGTAACCCCCCTCCCCAGAGGATTGAGGGGGTTAGACTGCCCTTGGCACCCCCAGAGCCGTATGATGGAGACCCAGAAAAATGTGAAGGATTCCTGGCCCAATGTGGACTCTACTTCAGGTACCAAGAGAATCTCACGGACCAGGCGAAGATATCCTTCGTCATTTCGAGACTTAGCGGTAAGGCTCTGACGTGGGGAGAGCATTACTGACAGGAGAGTCGCCCCTCCTATCTAGTTTTGATACATTTATTAACGAACTAAAAAAGTGTTTCATCACCCACGCCAAGGGAGGGCGTGTGGTCAAACCTTGTTGAACATGAAACAGGGAAATAAAACGGCAGCTGCATTCGCCCTCGAATTCCGCCACGACAGCGGCGGGGACAGGGTGGAACGATGCGGCATTGACCGATGCATTCCTATCGGCGTTAAGACCGCAACTTCTGAGCCGAACTCGCATGCAGGCAAGAGGAACAAACATTTAACTCGGTGGTCAGAATGGCCATCACCTACGACCGGCTCCTTCAGGAGAGGAGCTCCACTGGAGGACGCGCGAGGGCGTTTAGACCACGATCACCCCTGCACCTAAAAGAGACTGGAGACCACCCGAACCGATGCAGCTGGGCGCCACGGAACCAGTAGAGGAGGATCATGCTCACCCGAACAACGAGAAGGCCTGGGTGAGTAGATCCATGGTGAACCAATTGCTCACTATAAAGGTGGAAATTACTTACCAGGGGATGTGTTGTGGCGTTTATGCCCTAGTGGACTCGGGAGCCGCGGGGAACATGATGACCGTGGACCTGGCAAGGAAGATGCGCTTGCCGTTGAAGGACCTGGAACGGCCGAGAAGAGTGCGTGCACTGGACGGCAGGCCTGTGGGTGGCGGGGTTATGAGTCAACACACCCCCCTCACTCTCACGGTTCAAGGGCACTCCTCGTCACAAGTATTTTGCGTTCTTCCCAACCTAACTTATGATCTCACCTTAGGGCTTCCCTGGTTCCGACAGTTCCATCCCATCCTTAGCTGGTATGACGGTCACATTTCACACTGGAGTGCACCCACACCAGTCACACAGAGCCCTCCGAGCCACGCCCCCTTGCTACTGACTTCCACCACCATCGAGAGTCCTAGCGTGGCAAGTGAGATCAAGATTCCCTCCCAGTACAAGGAGATGGCCGATGTATTCAGTCCCTCGAAGGCGACACAGCTTCCTCCGCATCGCCCATGGGACTGCAAAATTGAGCTTAAAGAGGGCAGTGTTCCCCCGAGAGGACGGGTATATCCTCTGTCATTGGAAGAGGAGAAAGCCATGCAGCAGTATGTCCAGGAGGCATTAGCGCAGGGCTATATCGTCTCCTCCACCTCGCCTGCCTCAGCCAGCGTATTCTTTGTCAAAAAGAAAGGCGGTGGTCTGAGGCCATGCGTGGATTATCGGGGCTCAATTCCCTCTTGGTGAACTACGCCTATCCGCTGCCTCTGGTGCCGTCTGCGCTGGAGCAGTTGCGAGACGCGGTAGTTTTCACCAAACTCGATCTGCGCAGCGCCTACAACCTCATCCGCATACGTGAAGGGGATGAGTGGAAGACGGCATTTAGTACCCGCTCCGGCACTACGAGTATCGGGTCTTGCCATATGGCTTGGCTCGGCTCCGTCGGTCTTCCAGGCGTACATCAACGAAGTTCTGCGTGAGTACTTGAATAAATGTGTTATCGCTTATATCGATGACATCCTCATTTATTCTTCCTCCACAGAACAACATGAGCATGATGTGCGGGCCGTCCTCCGCACTCTCCTACGCAATAAACTGTATTGCAAGTTGGAGAAGTGCGAGTTCCATCTCTTGGAATTAAATTTCCTGGGCTACACCATCAAGCCCGGTGCCGTGCACATGCAAGCCAGCAAGGTGGAGGCGGTGACTGGATGGAATCCTCCTCACACACGTCGCGAGCTGCAGAGGTTTCTGGGCTTCGCGAACTTTTATAGGAGATTCATCCGCGGTTTTAGCTCTATCGCGAAGCCGTTAACGGACTTGCTGCGTGGTGGACTCAAAAGTCTGGCCTGGACAGAGGAGGCTGAAAACGCCTTTTAACGCTCTGAAGCAGGCTTTCGTCACCGCGCCTGTCCTTCATCAGCCTGATCCCACGAAGCCCTTTGTAGTAGAGGTGGACGCCTCCAATGTGGGAGTGGGGGCGGTGTTGTCGCAAAGATTCAAGAAAGGTAGCCTCCTAAGACCCATCGCCTTTTTCTCTCGCAAGCTTTCTTCAGCGGAGCGAAATTATGGAGTGGGCGACAGAGAGCTGCTGGCGCGTCTCGCTTTGCCGCAGAATGGAGACACTGGCTCGAGGGAGCTAGGCATCCCTTTCTAGTTCTTACTGATCATAAGAATTTAGAATATTTGCGAACCACCGAAGAATGAATGCCCGACAGGCACGCTGGTCCTTGTTTTCTCCCGTTTCCAATTCCAGGTGACGTACCGGCCCGGGAGAGAAATACACGCGCCCGACGCACTATCACGTTCATTTCCAGGCAGTGCGGACTCGACCAGTGATGAACCTGTCCTACCTCCCGAATGCTTTGTGGGAGCTCTCCAATGGGAGATTGATCGGGCTATAGACGCCGCTAATCCGCATCCCAACTGTCCTCCGCATCGCAGGTATGTGCCCCCGCGCAGCGCACCGCTCTGATACAGTGGGCACATGCTTCTCTAGGCACGGGACACCCCGGATCCACCAGAACCTCCCAGCTTCTGGGCGCTCGCTATTGGTGGCCTGGAATGCATCGGGGACGTCCTTCATCACGTGGGGTCCTGTGCAGCGTGTGCGCGTAGCAAGGTGCCGAGCCCGCCGCCCGCGGGTAAGCTGCTACCCCTGCCCATACCCAAACAGCCATGGACGCACCTAGCCGTTGATTTTCTCACTGACCTACCGGTTTCAGAAGGCAACAACACCATCCTGGTTGTCGTGGACCGGTTTTCGAAGATGGTGCGCTTCCTACCCCTGCCCGGACTGCCAACTGCCTGGGAGACTGCGGATCTCCTGTTCAGGCACGTGTTTCGGCAGTTCGGCTTGCCCGAGGACATTGTGTCTGACAGGGGACCGCAGTTCACATCGCGGGTCTGGCGTGAGTTCCTGTCTAAGCTAAACGTGACCGTCAGCCTCACGTCAGGCTACCACCCCCAGGCAAACGGGCAGGTGGAAAGGGTTAACCAAGAACTGGGAAGATTCTTGAGGGCATATTGCAGTGAACATCAGGAGGCGTGGTGTTCACTACTAGCATGGGCGGAATACGCACAAAATTCTCTCACACAGGCCAGCACGGGAAAAACCCCGTTTGAGTGCGTGTTTGGGAGACAGCCTCCGTTATACCCCTGGAACGTTGCCGCTTCCGACCAGCCTCAAATAGAGGACTGGTGTAAGAGGAGTGAGAGCGTATGGGAAGATACTCATCAAAGGTTAAGAACAGCAGTAAGGAGGTTTCAGCGGAAGGCAGATCGCAGAAGATCCGACGCGCCGGAATACAAGGTGGGCGATAAGGTGTGGGTCTCCACAAAGGACGGTAGGCTGGGAGGCTCAGGTAAGCTTCAAGCTCGCTACGTGGGGCCGTACACGATTACGCAATGTATAAACCGTGTGACTTTTAAGGTGGGTCTACCAGGAGATCGCCGAGTTTCACGAGCCTTCCATGCCTCCGCCCTCAAGCCCTATAAGGAGGGTCCGTTCGAAAGAGAGAGGAGCAACCTCCCCGTCTCCGATAATGCTAGAGGACGGTCCAGTCTACCAGGTCAACAAGCTCCTCGACTCCCGATACCGCAGAGGAGGGCTTCATTATCTGGTAGATTGGGAGGGATACGGGCCGGAAGAAAGAAGCTGGGTTCCCGCATCACAGGTACTAGATCTTTTTTAATGATACGGCGACCACCGAGAATTCCCTAACCGGCCAGCTCCGCGGCGCCCAGGAAGACCCTGTGTCAGACGCCGGGAGGAATCTTTGAGGGAGGGCTCTGTCACGGTGAGAAGGCGGGATCGCCACCAGAGGGCACCCGCGAGGACACCCCGAACACGTCACACCCTCACTTGGCACCGACACACCCCCCACACAGACCCGGTCACTCCCACCTTCCCACTCACCTGAGTACTGACACCTGTGCACGGTATTCAAGGTTATTATTTAAGCCCACAGGTCCTGTCGTTCAGTGCTGCACATTGGCCTTACCTGGAAGGAACCCACTCCGCTGACATTCCAGGAGATTCTGCTGCTGCCCTGGACGACACCTTTTATCTACCAAAGAATCGCTTTATTGTTTCTCCTTTTCAAGGCAGAGTGCCTTTACTTGTGTTGTACATTATTCTAAGAATGGAAGATAATAAAAGTCAAGGCTCGCTACACTCTCCTCCTGCTGTGAACCTAAATACGTTACACTAACCTTGTGCACATAAGACAAATTAGTATGGTGTTGGGAAACCAATGATTATGGTGTAGAAATATACAGAAATTAGTATTATCATGATTTCAGCAAAGAAGGAAAACACTTAAAATGAAAATAAATAAAGCCTGCTAAAAAGCAGTGGTCTTTGAAGGAAGGAGCCAGTCTGGACTCCTTAGGCTGTAACAGGTAATGTGAAACATTGGAGGACAGCAACTGTGGGGATAAAGTAGTGTGGGGAAAACAAGAGGCAGCAGACAGAACATTTGCAGGATATGAGAGAGTGCTGGTAATGGGTTATTGGGAACAGGGGTGGGGTCTAGGAGGGTGTGTGTGTCTAAATGCGTGTGTGCGTGTGTGTGTATGAGCGTGCACATGCATGTGTGCATGTGGGCCCTGTTGTAACTATAACATATTTATATATTCATTGGTTACACTTTTACATCATACCAGGTTGGCATTGATATATGTATATATATATATATATATATATATATATATATATATATATATATATATATATATAGTCTTTTTAAAAGCACATGTGTGATCTAATTAAATGTATACCATCTATAGAGATGATGACTCTCAGTCAATTGCACTTAAATCATTTGCTATTACAGTAAACATACC
Source organism: Brachyhypopomus occidentalis (assembly GCA_020368025.1). Lineage (NCBI taxonomy): Eukaryota > Metazoa > Chordata > Actinopteri > Gymnotiformes > Hypopomidae > Brachyhypopomus > Brachyhypopomus occidentalis. The sequence continues at coordinate 13,059 of JAGXOD010000222.1, forward strand.
TGTTTAAATACACATGCAAGCATATGTGCATCATCCGTGTTGCCTGAGAACATCACATCTCCAGCTGCTTTTAGTTGGGCAAAGTGAGACTAGGCCCTCTTTTCTTCTTTCCATTCATATGTTTAATAACAGCAATGCCGCATCATTTATTACACTGCTACATGACAGCAAACACTGCACCCCTGCTTCTCAGCAGGGTCTCCCAGTGGACCTGCTATTTCTTCTCCACACATGCTGTGCATTGCTTCAGCCTCGCTGACCACGATGCACTTCTTGCTGCATTACTGCTCAACAGAACGTTAAAGTGGTTACTTGGCTTCGCTTTGCCAAGTGGCTTTCTCTTTATTTCACTAAATTTGGGTTACACAGAATAAAAATTTGCTACCCTTCACCCCGCCATTCACTCAGTCTGTGCTGCACCCATCATAGAGACAGACAGACAGACAGATAGCCTCAGCCCATCATGTGCATGCAACTTTTTGCCCTTTTTAAGTATGGCGTTACCAATAAGCACCACAGAATGTGATGTCACAATTGTCTTTCAGTGATAAATTATTGTAAATCTGAGATCGTCCCCAGTTTGGCTGAAGTAATATGTATGCTATATCTTTCTAGAGGAGGCTAACACAAAACATCACTGCTCTTTCCCCTCCGTCATGTCAGTGAAATATATTAGTCTCACATACCTTGTGATTCAGAAAGAAATAAATATATAAAAAAGGTATTTCCATTCAATGGTTATTCAATGGTAATTCCATAAGATATTTAGATATTTAGCTTTCAAACGCATCTGTGTGGAATTTGATGAGATTTTTGTGATCCGCACAAGCTTGTAGTAACCTAGAAATACTCATTTGCATATTAATTTATGGAGCCACCGGGTGATTTTACTGGTCAGAGCATAATATAAAGCAGCCAATCTGCTCTCACCACTGTAGAATAAGGTGCATTGCATAGACTTTTGTAGAAAGTTTTCAAACTTTACTTCTGAATGTAAGTGAATTTTTTTAGACATTATTTGCAAAATAGAAGTGTTTTTTTTTTTTTTTCAAACCCCGGGAATTCAATACGAGAAGAATTTCGCGATGATTCGATTTTATGTCATCTCCTTCTTTTTAACAACTCTAGGTACTGTATAATCAGAACTTATGAAGGTTATGTTGTCCTCATGAAATACAGTAAATTGCACCACAATTGTTTGCTGTTCTAGTATGTAAACTGTTTTCCAAGTATTTGCTTAATGGAGTTAAATGTTTCATTTTTTCTTTCAGGCAATACCTCAGAGATGAACATTATCCAGATGGATGGGCCAAAGTTTGTTAATATTGGTGAAGATATCCTTCTGAATTGTTCTTTTTCATCCAATCTTGCTTTCACAACTGCATGGTTCAAACACCCTCTAGGAGACAAGCCTCTTCTGATTGCCTCTGCATACCACTCTTCACCAGTTGTGTATCACAATAATTTTAACAAGACTGGACGCCATAATGCTGTAAAAAAAGAAAGCAACTTTAATTTGAGTATCTCCAATGCAGAACCTTCTGACTCTGCAACATACTACTGTGCTGTTTCATACTATGAACGTATTGGATTGGAGGACTGCACAGTTATAGTCCTCAAAGGTAGGAGTCTATTAAAATGCTAAATATGTTCCAAAAATTACCATGAAATAATTACTTGTAAAAATTTTTATGTAAACTGTCTCCTTCAATAATCAAAAAACACTTTCTCTTTAGATGAACCTGCCATTCACTATGATGTTATCCAACATCCTGTTTTAAAACCTGTCAAAACAGGAGGCTGTAACGGGTTGAGGTGAGCAGCGGGAGGCGTAGTTTGATTTGCAAGTCCTTTATTATCCATCTCAGGCTTGGTAACAAACTGAAATACTCAGGCTATATAGCATAAGGAGAACACAAAAGAATAAGGCGTCTATTCCACTAAGGTGGTTCGGTGCTGCGTAGATATGCAGGAAGTAGGCTTTCGAAGATGCAGACGGTCCGACAGGCTCCTGGAATGTGCAGCACGGACGACCGAACCTGTGGGTTTAAGTAGGAGGAGTTGAGATAATACAGGTGCTCAATATTCCGGTGATTGGGACCTGGGGAGTGGTTTAGAATAAGGAGGGGGAGTGCCCACGTGCAATGGGAGTGCGTGTGAATACACGGGCTCGTGTAGGCGCCCTCTGGCGGCCTCCCTGCCCTACTACCGTGACAGAGCCCCCCCCCAAGGATCCCTCCAGCCGCGTGCCTCTGGGACGTCCCGGGCGGCGCGGAGCAGGTCGCCCGGGAACTCGCGATGATAAGCGGCGAGAAGGGAGGGGTCCAGGACCTGGGAGGCCGGTACCCACGACCGCTCCTCGGGCCCATAGCCTTCCCAGTCAACGAGGTACTGCAGTCCTTTCCCTCGGTACCTGGAATCAAGCAGTTTACGTACGTCGTACACGGGACCATCCGGCAGCATCCGGCGGGGGAGGTCCCGTCTCCTTCTGATCCTCCAGGGGTCCCCTTCTGTGGGGCTTCAAGGCGGAGACGTGGAACGCCCGTGACACTCTTCTGTCACCAGGTAACCCGACCTTATACGTCACCTCATTGACACGTTGAGTAATCACATAAGGTCCAACATAACGGTCCCCGAGCTTACCTGGCGCTCCAAGCCTGCCGTCCTTGGTAGAGACCCACACCTTGTCTCCCACCTTATATTCAGGCGCTTCGGACCTCCTACGGTCCGCCTTCTCCTGGAAACGTCTTACAGCTATCCGCAGGCGTTGGTGGGTATCCTCCCAGACGCGCTCGCTCCTCTTACACCAGTTCTCTATAAGAGGCTGGTCGGAAGTGGACACGTTCCAGGGATACAAGGGGGTTGACGACCGAGTACGCACTCAAATGGCGTTGTCCTTGTACTGGTCTGGACTAGTGAATTCTGTGCGTACTCGGCCCACGTGAGCAGCGTACACCACGCTTCTTGATGCTCACTACAGTAAGCCCTCAGGAATCGTCCTAGTTCCTGATTCACCCGTTCCACCTGCCCGTTCGCCTGGGGGTGATAGCCTGACGTGAGACTGACAGTGACGTTCAGTTTTGACATGAACTCACGCCAGACTCTCGATGTAAACTGCGGACCCCTGTCAGACACAATATCCTCCGGCAAGCCGAATTGACGGAATACGTGTCTGAACAGCAGATCCGCAGTCTCCCAGGCGGTTGGTAGACCGGGCAGGGGCAGGAACCGCACCATCTTGGAAAACCGGTCTACGATCACAAGGATGGTGTTATTTCCCTCGGAGACAGGTAGATCGGTTATGAAATCAACAGAGATGTGCGTCCATGGTTCCTTAGGTATGGGTAAAGGGAGGAGCTTACCAGAAGGCGGCGTCCTAGGCACCTTGCTGCGCGCACATTCGTTGCAGGATCGGACATATTGCAGAACTTCTGCGTGCATCCCCGGCCACCAGTAGCGTATCCCCAGGAGCTGCGAGGTTTTGGTGGTCCGGGATGTCCGGTGCCTAATGAGGTATGTGCCCAGTGTATTAATGCAGTGCGCTGCGCTGGAGGCACATACCTTTTGTCGCGAGGGCAGTGAGGATGAGGGTTAGCCGCCTCGATGACCCGATCAATCTCCCAGTTGATAGCTCCTACGAAACACTCGGGGGAGAGTACAGGCTCTTCGCTGGTCGATTCTGCGCTGCCGGGAAATGAACGTGATAGCGCATCGGCACGGGTGTTCTTCTCTCCGGGCGGTAGGTTACCTGAAAGCGAAACCTAGAAAAGAACAGCGACCAGCGGGCCTGCCGGGCATTCATTCGCTTTGTACTACGGAGGTACTCCAGGTTCTTGTGGTCGGTTATGACGAGGAAAGGGTGTCTCGCACCCTCTAACCAGTGTCTCCACTCCTCAAATGCTAGACGCATGGCTAGAAGTTCCCGGTCACCGACACCGTAGTTACATTCCATGGGGAAAGTTTCCTGGAAAAGCGATAGGACGGAGAGGAGAGCCTTTCTTCAGCCGCTGGGAAAGCACTGCCCCCACTCCCACATTGGAGGCATCAACCTCTACGACGAATGACTTTGTCGGATCCGGCTGGTGAAGAACAGGCGCATTGACAAAAGCCTGCTTCAGACTTTCAAAGGCTCTCTCAGCTTTCTCAGTCCAGACCAGTTTCTTCATGCCACCGCGTAGTAGGTCAGTGAGAGGCTTCGCGACAGTGCTAAACGCGCGGATGAACCGCCGATAGAAATTCGCGAAGCCCAGAAACCTCTGGAGCTCGCGCCGTGTGTACGGACGAGTCCATCCGGTTACCGCCTCCACTTTGCCAGGTTGCATGTGTACGGAGCCCGGCTTGATGTTATAACCGAGGAAGTTCACTTCCCGTCGATGGAACACGCACTTCTCAAGCTTGCAATACAGTTGATTGCGCAAGAGAGTGCGGAGAACGGCTCGCACATCATGGCTATGTTGAGTCTCCGAGCGTGAATAGATGAGGATGTCGTCGATGTACGCAACGACACATCTACCCAGATACTCACGGAGGACTTCATTAATGAACGCCTGAAACACTGACGGCGCCGACGCCAAACCGTAAGGTAAAACGCGGTACTCGTAGTGTCCAGAAGTGGTGCTGAACGCCGTCTTCCACTCATCCCCCTCACGGATACGGATGAGGTTATAGGCGCTGCGTAGATCTAATTTGGTGAAGACCACTGCCTCTCTCAACTGCTCTAGTGCCGCAGGCACCAGGGGCAGCGGATAGGCATAGCCCACCAAGAGGGAATTGAGTCCTCGGTAGTCCACGCATGGCCTCAGACCACCGTCCTTCTTTTTGACAAAGAAGACGCTGGCTGAGGCTGGCGAAGTGGAGGGGACGATATAGCCCTGCGCTAATGCCTCTTTGACATACTGCTGCATGGCCTTATCTTCCTCCAGTGACAACGGGTAACGCCTCCTCTTGGGGGTTTACTCCCCACCTTGAGATCTATTTGACAATCCCAGGGGCGGTGCGGAGGGAGCTGCGTAGCCTTGGTGCGGCTGAACACCTCCGCTAGGTCCTGGTATTGATGAGGGATCGCTTGGGGTTTCTCCACACTAGGACTCTCCACCGTGGTGGCTTGTAGAAGTGGGGGGGTGTGGCTAGCGGACCCTTCAGGGTTACCGCCCCACTGATACAGCTGGCCGTGACGCCAGTTTATGTGTGGCTGGTGCTCTGTTAACCAGGGTAAACCTAAAGTGAGATCGTGTCTCAAGTCGGGTAAAACGCAAAAAACCATGGGCAGTGCTACACCCTGGATAGTGACAGTGAGGGAGGGAGTGTGGTGACTTAGGATACCGCCACCCACAGGCCGGCCGTCCAGTGCATACACTCTGCGTGGCTGCTCCAGTCTTCGAGCGGCAGCTTCATCCGTCGAGCCAGCGATGCGCTCATCAGATTCCCGGAAGCTCCCGAGTCCACTAGGGCAGACACCCCCAGAGAAATACACTGGTGAGTCACTGTTACGTCCAGCGAGTAATTTTGCAACCAGGGATCTACTCACCCGGCTTTCTCCTCTTGTGAGAGGAGCCCCCTCTATGCGCCGAATCGACTGCTCCCAGCTCCATCGGCTCCGGCCCCTCTCTTTTCTCGGGCCGGGGGGGTCCTCTCCTTCTCCAGACCTCTTTCGGCGGCGCCCTCGGTCTCGTCATGTGGGGCCGGGTTCCTCTTTCCTCTAGAAGCCGGTCGTACGTGATAGCTAAACGGATCAACCCGTTCAATGATTCATTCTCCTGGCGACACGCCAGCTCAGCCCTTAAATCGGGCTTTAGACTGGCCACAAAAACGTCTATGAGGGCCGCCTCGTTCCATCCTGAACCAGCGGCTTGCGTCCTGAATTCCAGGGCGTAATCGGCAACCGCTTGGGTTCCCTGTCGCATCCCCAACAAACTTATCCCAAGAGGCGCGACCCTGTCGGGATGGTGGAATACAGACCTGAACTCCTCCTTGAACAGTTCCAGGTCACGTAATAACGGGGAGTCTCCCGTCAGGAGAGCTGCGCCCCATCTCAAGGCTTTGTCTCTTAGCCTCGATAGGATGTGGCGACCTTGGCGGCCTCGGATAGTTCGGCCTGGTAGGTGAAGTATAATCCGCACTGCGCCAAGAAGCCCTCACACTCCTCGGGGTTACCTCCCGTGCGGCTCGGGGGCGCAAGAGGTAAACGAACACCCTCCACTCGGCTGGGCGGAGAGGTAGTAGCCTGCACGGAGAGAGTCTGCACACTCGTGGTTAATGCCTGCATAACTGACCTTAGCTCACCCAACTCTCTTTGTTGTTGCTCCAGTAGCACTCCTTGGGCGTTGAGGACATCCAACGCGGAAGGCTGACTACCTCCCGCTGCACCAGGCTGCACATTCTGTAACGGGTTGAGGTGAGCAGCGGGAGGCGTAGTTTGATTTGCAAGTCCTTTATTATCCATCTCAGGCTTGGTAACAAACTGAAATACTCAGGCTATATAGCATAAGGAGAACACAAAAGAATAAGGCGTCTATTCCACTAAGGTGGTTCGGTGCTGCGTAGATATGCAGGAAGTAGGCTTTCGAAGATGCAGACGGTCCGACAGGCTCCTGGAATGTGCAGCACCGGACGACCGAACCTGTGGGTTTAAGTAGGAGGAGTTGAGATAATACAGGTGCTCAATATTCCGGTGATTGGGACCTGGGGAGTGGTTTAGAATAAGGAGGGAGTGCCCACGTGCAATGGGAGTGCGTGTGAATACACGGGCTCGTGTAGGCGCCCTCTGGCGGCCTCCCTGCCCTACTACCGTGACAGAGGCAATGCAACTTTGCAGTGCACAATACTCACAGAGAGGTGTGCAGGAGAACAAAGTGTCTACTGGATCAAAGATCATTTAGACGAATCTCAGCCAGGAATCATTTACACTTATGGAGACAGGAGTCATCAGTGTAAGAAGAGCTCTGAGACTGGCTCCCCTACACAGAGCTGTGTGTATGAACTCCCCAAGAGGAATCTCAGCTCCTCTGATTCTGGAACTTACTACTGTGCTGTGGCTGCATGTGGGCAGATTCTCTTTGGGAGTAGAACCAAATTGAACTTTGCAGGTAAAATCAAATAAAGCAAAATTTTCTCTTAAATCGCTAGCTCGTTAGATCGCTAAAATCTTTGCATATGCTATATGATCTGTGGGTCCCAGTAATGTTCTAAAATTCCTTGCTCTTAAGTTCAAACCTTTAGGAACTAATCGGCACTACACAATTGGTATTATATGTGCTCCTTTTCAGATCATAGTTGCCATGAACATTTGGAGTGGTTCGTCTTACTCTCCATCATAAGAACAGCCATTCTTTTGTTCACATTCTTTATTTTCATCATCTACTTTGGCACAAACCAACCTACAAGACTACAATAACCGAAGCTGCAGCACTGCAGCTAGGACCGCATTAAGGCAATGGATCCCACGGCAAACCACTATCTAGGTACATTTATGTCCATAACAAACTGTGGAAAGACTGCTATAATATAAAATAATATAATATAATATATTGATCATAAACACAATTGCTGAGAAGATCATGGATTTTTGTTATAGTTGCAGTACATTAAATGTAATTTGCTTCTGTAGTGGAGAAAGCAAAATTCTTTTACTCTTTCGTTCTGAGGACCTACAAATCACAATCAAAGGACGGACATCCCCTCATAAAGTTTGAAGAGACTAACCTTATCTGGTCCCTTAAAAGTTCCTGCAGCATGAAATGACAACTGCAAAAAAGGTTTTCTAACCAGCACCCTTCTGTTGGTGACCCAAAGTTCACAACCCCAGGATAAATTATTTTATTTTATTTCACTATGTTAAGTTAAAGTTAATTCTGCTCGGCCAGCAGCAGTTGATTTTAGTTTAATCTTCAGGGTAGTCAACGTCAAGATAAAAGACGAAATTCCAACTGAGCACTTGCGAGCTACCTCTGTGACCTCCTGCAAAGCCTTCAATAACCAAAGAAGTTTGGAGCAGCCTAAACTAGGCCAGCTCAGCGTCTCCTTTTATTCAAAGTAAGCCTTCATTCATATGTTTGCTTCAGGGCGCCGGTCCTGAATTGTCTGTTTCTATGGAATTCTTTCTCCATAAAGTCCCATTTAGTAGAATTTGCGCCCTTCATTAGCCTCTGTCGGGGTTCTGCTCTTTCTGACATTTCCACCTGAAGCCCTCATTCCCTTCCTGGTAATACCTTGTTTAGAAAATGTTTTTTTAACTATATAATCCATTCTTAGTCATCTAATAATAAATTGTTTGTTTTTGGATTTATGCTAGTTTGCCTATTAGAATTAGCTAATCTCCTGAGCTAAATCATCTCACCTATTATCCCTTGTAACATTTATGATTTTGATATTAACCATTCAATAAATTTGGAAATGTATTCATTAAATTGGTCATGGTAGTAAATATTTATTTTGATCCATGGTATTAGGTCACTGCGCAGACCCAGAACATCACATCTTTGGTAATAACACTATTTCACCTGTTCCCGTTATCAAAACATATTTCCTTAGGAGTTCAGGGTGGTGCCTCATACCAAATTCAGATTTAATCAATATATACTGCAACACTTCCTTCTGATACATAATCTGTTTCAATATTAATTAATTTGCTTATCATGAGCCATCCTTTTGGCACAAGATTGGATATATTTTCATTAAGATATTAGAGAAATGTGCATTTGGTTTGTTGTTAAACATATATAAAAGGTCTATGGGCCTTTTTTCTGTTTAAGCATGTTTTCATAAATTTGTCTCTGAACACATAAGAGTATTGCATAAATAAATAATAAATAAACTTCCTAAAGCTAAAAATATGAAGTCAGATTTTCAAATGTTTCTCATATTTCATATGAAACCACACCTTTACTGAAAGAGATCAATTTTTGATATTTGAAAAGTTTGCTAAAGTCTTGGCTTTACAAAAATAGTGAAATATTTAATATATATAGTAGTATAGAAGTATAAAGTAGTATATAAATGTGTACAAAAAAATGCACAAAAAATGTCTATGATCACTTATTGCATACAAGTGTGATCTGAGGGACTAAATATGACTGACCAATGATTTTTTTAATTACATATCAAGCTTCATGGAGTATCAAAACGTCAAACTTCATGTGTGCAACTGGAAAAAAATTCAGCAGCTATAAAAACAAACAAACAAATAAACAAAAACTGGACAGAGCAGTGATCAGCATGGCCAAAACATATTCATTCATCTATACTATATCATTCTATACTATACTTTCACACTTAGCAATCTACAAAGTAAACATTTAGGCAAAAGTAAAAAACGAAATCATAAAAAAATAATAAAAAATAATTTATCATGAACTAATTACATGAACTTTGCACAGAAGAAGCTTCTAGCTAGCCCGCTAGCTCGTTAGCTAGTAACACACATAGTGAACCTAGATGTGTGTCCGCTATTATAGTGAGCGATATTGTAAAATAACATTAATTTAATCATCGATCATTTATGCTTCTTCATCAAACCCCATCACTTCATCACTGCTATGTATATGGTATATCAGTGCATGAGTTACCTAGCAAGCTAGTTAGTAGGAGATGTTGCTTCAGCAGCTGTTTACACCAACTCTGTTGCTCTTGTTTACAACAACGGATGCTTTGTCTCTGTTCAAAATAGCCTACAACATACTGCATACTGATTTGGGGCCCAAGCTGTATGCCAGTAGTATGTAGTAGGCTATTTCGAACAGAGCCTATACCCTAGAGAGGTGTTCTTAGGTCTACTTAGTGAGGTCATCGGTCATGTAATAAATGACACTCGAATCTCCCAATCGCACGAGGGGAGGGCAGTAATTCTTAGTGAAACATGAGCGTGCAAATCAAATATAGGCATGATTTCAACTCGCTCATTTATTGGTTCCTTGTGTTGTTTTCCTTGTGTTTCCGAAAATGTATGAATCATGTGTCTGCGATGTCGTATCGTAGAGATATGGACATCGGAATGGCAATGGAACAGTACCAAAAAGACTACAAGCTGACAAAAACAGTAGGGTAATCCAAAGGGGAAAAATATTAGGAAAAATCATGTCAAACCAGAAAAAGTCACAGAAGACAATAAAATGCTCTCTATGCTTCTTCAGATGGTTGACAATACTTCACATTGAGCGGGTATATAAAGTAAAGTAGAAAGGTATATTGGTAAGTAAAAATGTTTTTTTCTTGGTTCACAGCTTTAGTGTTTTCTTGATAAATGTGAACAGCCCGACTTCTCTGACAGTGTTGCAGATGTAAATATAAATATTTTTGGTGTAATTTAAAATTGTTTTAAATAATCCAGAGTGACTTACAAAAGTAAAAACTGTGCTGATTCAGTGAGATCTTTGTATGTATTTTATATATATTTTACAATATTTTTTTGCTCCAATTTTAGTGTGAAGAGTGTAGTCTCAGACTCTCCATGTAGTCATGTGTATACCACCATGGACTTCAGACATTCATCAGCTCCAAACTGGCTTTGGCTTAATGCAGTCCTGGGTATCACACCCTTTATCCCCATTCTTAATACAGTCTTGACACTCATTTGTTTGTTTAATCATAAATGCAATTGTATGCAAATGACAAAAATGAAGAAAGGAAGAATAATGCAGAAAAGTCTGAAAAAGGAAAATGATCTGTTACTGTGTTTTCTGCCATTTTATTTTTTCTGTACTGTGACACGAGGAAATGTTAGTAACATTAAACTTTTAGAGTGTTAAAATGTATTTGTAATAAAAACGTATGCTGCATAGTAAGGTGTCAGAGAAGAGATCTCAGTTGTACAAAAGTTGAGAAGAGATCTCAGTCATACAAAAGTTGAGATGAAAATTGGACACTTGGGCATTAACAGGTTTAAAACAGTTTCCGGTCCTGTCAAGAGTATTTTTGGCTGTTAAAGTTAATCTGTGATGTGGTTAAAATCCACACTAGCCCATCCCCTGCTGCACCATACCTATACCAGTGACATTGTGGTTACTGATTTCATGCAAACATGGAACAGAGTTCACAGGAAAGAACATTTCTCAGTAAACCATTCTGAGCATCCAGAGATTACAATACTAAAACGTGTAGATGTTGTTGCATAGCATAATGATCAAATTTCTCAAAATATAGCCATATGTACCAGATACACATCAACGTTACAACATTATGATTCTGAACATATTAAATAAAAATGTTAAAAATAAAAATCTTTCTCTAAAGGCCACACTCTTGAAAACTAAGACACTTCAGATGTCACCAGGAAATTGTTTTAGACCTATTTTATCTTAAATACACTTTATAAGAATAAGAAAACTTAATCCTGCAATCAGACTTGACTAACTTCAGTGTAGAAGAGTTAGAGTTACTGGTACCAATATGGATTTCAGTGATTTCATAAAATCCATGATCAGTGGAGGGCCAATATTATTCATGACATATATGAAAGCAAAAATGTCTAGAGCGATATTTAGCATTTTTCATACCAATGCAAGGGCATTGGGAATCAAATATTCATGATTGTATGTGTAGATTATATTAAAAAAACAGGAGTATGGGTAATTTACAAAGCCGTTTTTAACAAACTTAACCTAGAACTTTATTTTGATTTGAAACCAAGAGATTTTGGTTTCAGACTAGCTGATCAGTATTTCGGTAATCAAGAATTTCGGTGTGTTCATGGTTACAAAGATATACTCAGACTATGAACATATGTTTCAACTCAAACATTATCTGCAAAGGACCATGACTTTAGCACAGCAAAAAATTGCAGACCACATAAATACATAAGATAAATTATACTTTCAAAATGTTTTGTAAGAGTCTCCGCCAGCCTGTAACTGACAGAATCCCGTGAGGAAGCTCAATAGAGCCAACAACCCTCCAGGACACAAGTGCCTACATTCAAGGTAAGTATACAGCATTTAATTTACAGTATACTACAGTAACTTTCTAGTACCTAAACTATAGAACGATTGCTCTACTAAGTGAACTAAGTACACTTTGCACTGGACTGGACATCACAGGAACCTCATCTGGAAGATCTCCATGGACATCTTGACCTTTGCTTTAGTCCTCAAATGGGAAAGGTTGTAGCATGACTGGGACCCAGGACATCGAATTTCCTGCAATCACACAGATTTGCAGTAATATATAACATCGACAGTGTATCAAGACACAGGGGTCAAGTGTTCAGCAAGACCTCTAAGTTAAGTGTGTGTATGTGTGTGTATATGTGTGTGTGTGGTGTAAGGAGGGGTGCAAGTAAATGGGTCATCATATTACTGACCAACAAAAAAGTATTAAGAACATTTTGAAATTGATAGACAACAAATGTCACAACAGGCCTGGAAATGAGGGGAGGGACAGCACCGCCCAGGAAAAAGCATACTATGTAACAGTAAGATGTGTAATCTAGGAGTAATTCTTACAATGCCCCCTTTTATTGTAACAGAATAACACCAGGGAATGAAATCCTTGCCAGGGTCAGGAAGAAGACCCCAGTTTGGGGGAAATTTGTGACCTACCCACCTTTTTGATGTGACAGAGGTTCATTCTCTTGGTTCTGTGTATGAATCATTTACAGCACAAACATGGGAGGTGATCCATGAACAAAGTTACAAAAAAGGAAAGACAGATTCTTGAATATGTCCAGAGGAAACCAAATGAGGGGCAAGTGTGACAAGAAGAGAAAATCTAATAATATATTTTCATTATTATAAGATCCTGTTGAGTGCCTCAGTCCAGGATGTACTCCTGACACATGTCAGATTGGTGCAGTAGCAGTTAGTGTAGTCATATTTGTAAAATCGGTCCAGTGACAAAGACTCAGAAACCAGGCTCCGATCAGCAAACACATCTGTGCATAATGCATCCTAAATGGGGACCCTTAAAATCTGTGCATCTGAGTTAATCACCAGTTAAAACTGCAGGTTCCTGTAATGAGAGGTAATCCATGACTCTCCAAATTTCCTAGGAAGCTGATATTTATTTACTGCTCTGTCCCCAGGTTTGAACTTATGCAAAGTCTGCCCTGATTGGTTAGGGAAGTGAAAAGGCAACATTACATTGAACGCCAGTTCAGAATAGTGTGTGTCAAATGCTGTGTGAATGAAGTGTTCAAAACTGTGGTGACATGATGATTTCTGTAAGATAAACGAATGTGTCAAAAAACAATTTTTCTGAATTCTGAGTCTTATCAGTGGAAATGGACATGAAATAAAAAAAGAAAAGAAATAATAAAAAAGAACATATTTATCTGTAATAATAAAATGTAGTTTTCTCATTTAAAATTTGGGAGATAGTGGGGATAAACTAATATTTTGGGTGGTTTAATTGTTGTATTATGTTCAAGTATTTGAAAGCATGTCTTTCTCTTTCATAGGTAATTTAATGTGCTTGCGCAGTGTCGATGCTCGTCTTTTGTTAGAGTCACCCATAGCGAATGTGTGTGGTAATATTTGTGTGTCGGTGCCATATTTAGCGTTTAGGTTCAAAAGTGTCTCGTCAAATAAAAGTATATGTATATCTGCCGCTATCGCTCCTTTTTGCATCCCTCCTCCTCGGCTCCACCATGACAAAAATGAGGTTTCCTTTACACTCCTAATCAACATCTTAGCTAACATCTTTGATGTATAGATGCATAGGTAAGGGATGCATAACTCTTTGTAATTTTGTTTATGATGGAAAGACTAGTGTAGTAAATTTTTTAAAAAGTCATTAGAGGTACTGGTTAATTTATGGTCACACTGTGCCAAATTATTGAATGAATTCACTGCCACTTCAATCTTTCTATATATTGTTGCCACCCTCCTTCAGCCTAGACAAAAAGATGACAATGACAAGTAGATTAATTAGTGATCTATGTAAAAGAAAATGCAACAGGCAATGGGACAAAAACAGGGCACTGGAACAGACACATGGATAGCACATGAACAGAGACACACAGGAACAGGACATGAACAGAAACGGGCACATCACCACATCGATGTGTTCCTTTGGGGGATGCAGGATCTAGTGTTCCTCCATAAAACCATGGGGGGCAACAAGTGGTGGTTCACCTAAAAAGGTTCCCATAGCAATGGGATAAAACTGACCATTTGTATTTTGGTTATACCAGTGTGTTTGTGTGGCATGTTTAGTCTCGTTTTGCAGCTTGTTGTGTACTGGAAAAGGTTATGCTAACAGGGGTAAGAGTTCCATCACTCACTGAGAAGGTCGGTACACTTCACCTCAAAGATTGCAGTCCTGTGTAGAAATGCACTCTGTATGTAAATGTTGTCCTTACTTCAGCAGCCTGATTCCCATTGGTTAACCCTGGTTTTTGTGGACTGCTGTCCCTTTGAGATGAGGGTTATAAAAGGGAAAGTTTCAGGTGCCGGGTCTTTCTTTTTCTTCTTCCCTGCCTCAGCTTCCTTGCACCGTGAGGCAACCTGCACTGGTCGGTATTTTTGTTTCCATTAGGTATTATCCTTGTTACTTGTTATATAGAATGTTGTTATTGTTATATATTTTGTTGGATATTGAATGAATCTGGTTAATTGTGTATTAACACAATTACTCCTTTGGTTATAGCTGTACTGGGCCAGTTGAGCAGCAGACACAGAAGACCCACAAGGAGAAGATAAAAGACGAGGGCTGGGCGGGCAGGAACCATGGGGGTGGGAGAGCAAAAAAGGAGATGCAGACAGGAGGTATGGCTGTGGCTGGTAGTGGGTCTGTAGGGCAACAGTGGCATCTAGTAGCAGGTCCAGGTCTAAGGTCATCCCTGTATTCAAGTTCAACCCTGTATTCAAAGGGTCAGATGCCTCCCTGGTTGCTTTTCTTGTGCCCTACAGATGTTGCCCGTTATCCCATGTCTTCATTTTCACCAGAAACATCTGAGACACGTGTCGGTGACTTGGCAAGTAAAAAGATGAATTTCTTCACATGGAGCCCAGACCCAGATGAATTCACCTGAGGCCAGTCACCGCCATCCTTACATCCATCATCAATGTCCATGAACTTTTCATCTTTACTCCATCCACTGTCCCTCCTTCAGTCCTCCTTCCTTTCTTCTCAAGGACAAAATCCTATTAGTCAAATCTGTTGCTACGCTTTCCTACTGAAGAACATTTACTTTCTGGTTTTAGTACTAGAGACATTCCATACATGTGTGTACTGATATAGAGTATACATCACTGGGACTTTGAAATATACATGTATCATGCCACTCCATAGGTTCATTCTATTAATTAATTACATTATCAATGTAACAAATCAGACTCAGGGACACGAGATGGAGCCATTTCCAGTTAAAAGTAGTTCAATGTAGGTACTAGCAAAATCCAATAAAACAAAGCAGGGTCAAAACCAGGTAGGCACATTAAAACAGGGCAGAGGTACAGAAAGGCTAGGCAAAAGGTTGAATCAACAACATTCAGAGATCAAAACACAAAGGGAAAAAGCATCCAGAGACCAGCTTGGTATGCTTAACTACCAAGAGTTCAACACTTAATGCCTGAATTTATTGATTTAAATAGGCCAGTTAATGAGGAGATTAGGAGCAGGTGAGATAGTAACCATGGTGACATCAGTACGCTGAAGAGGTAGACCTCTGGTGGCGAGAGAGGGAACTGCTGACAGTTAACTATATCAGATCTTAGATGCTATCTTAGATTGTTATCTGTCTTAGATTATGTGAAAGTTTACTCACACATCTGAATCACACATGCCACTTATTTCACCAGATGTACAATAATTGGAAACAAATGTCCATGATACAAAGTATTTAAGTATGATTTTCTTTTACCCAAAAAGGAAATTCACAATCAATAACATTTAGTTTGAAAATATCAAATAAAATCATAGATTTATTGTGACGATGAGGGAAGTGCAAAAAATAAGGAAGCGACACGACTGTCTCAGGAATTGAATGGAGATTTTATTAATTAAAATGTGCACCAAACTCAAAACCATGACTAATCCTGGAATTAAGGAAACAATAACAAGCAGTCAACTGGTACATAGACAAGACATTTATAGACAAGATTGTGGCTGGTGGACGGAGGTAGCCTCCGCACTATGACATTTATATAATGACAATGGTTTTTACAGTGCATGTAATATATTTGTAACGCTATCACACATGCCACCACAAAATTAATGCAATCCACCTTTCAGGGAGGCTTAAACTGCTTTTTGTTAAGATTGGTATATATATTGCACACTGCGAAGTTAAGTATTACTAAGACATTGTTGGCTCTATTTCATGTGCTGCTATTGTTTGCACATCTTGAGTGACATAGTAAACATAACATACACATCATAGTCTTTTTGATTTGATTGATACATTTTCAAGATTCTCAATTCATTTTTAATATGTTAATTTTATTTCATATGTTAGGCTTTTTTAAAGACAATAATCATCTTAATGTGGTTTGCCCATTGGAAACAGATGTGTTTTTTTCCAACCCCGGGGACTCAGTACTAGAAGAGTTTGGTGATGATCTGATTTTATGTCATCTCCTTCTTTTTAACAACTCTAGGTAGTGTATAATCAGAACTAATAAAGTTTATGTTGTCCTCATGAAATACATTGCACCACACAATTGTTTGCTGTTCTAGTATGTAAACTGTTTTCCAAGTATTTGCTTAATGGAGTTAAATGTTTCATTTTTTTCTTTCAGGCAATACCTCAGAGATGAACATTATCCAGATGGATGGGCCAAAGTTTGTTAATATTTGTGAAGATATCCTTCTGAATTGTTCTTTTTCATCCATCTTGCTTTCACAACTGCATGGTTCAAACACCCTCTAGGAGACAAGCCTCTTCTGATTGCCTCTGCATACCACTCTTCACCAGTTGTGTATCACAATAATTTTAACAAGACTGGACGCCATAATGCTGTAAAAAAGAAAGCAACTTTAATTTGAGTATCTCCAATGCAGAACCTTCTGACTCTGCAACATACTACTGTGCTGTTTCATACTATGAACGTATTGGATTGGAGGACTGCACAGTTATAGTCCTCAAAGGTAGGAGTCTATTAAAATGCTAAATATGTTCCAAAAATTACCATGAAATAATTTCTTGTAAAAATTTTTATGTAAACTGTCTCCTTCAATAATCAAAAAACACTTTCTCTTTAGATGAACCTGCCATTCACTATGATGTTATCCAACATCCTGTTTTAAAACCTGTCAAAACAGGAGGCAATGCAACTTTGCAGTGCACAATACTCACAGAGAGGTGTGCAGGAGAACAAAGTGTCTACTGGATCAAAGATCATTTAGACGAATCTCAGCCAGGAATCATTTACACTTATGGAGACAGGAGTCATCAGTGTAAGAAGAGCTCTGAGACTGGCTCCCCACACAGAGCTGTGTGTATGAACTCCCCAAGAGGAATCTCAGCTCCTCTGATTCTGGAACTTACTACTGTGCTGTGGCTGCATGTGGGCAGATTCTCTTTGGGAGTAGAACCAAATTGAACTTTGCAGGTAAAATCAAATAAAGCAAAATTTTTTCTCTTAAATCGCTAGCTCGTTAGATCGCTAAAATCTTTGCATATGCTATATGATCTGTGGGTCCCAGTAATGTTCTAAAATTCCTTGCTCTTAAGTTCAAACCTTTAGGAACTAATCGGCACTACACAATTGGTATTATATGTGCTCCTTTTCAGATCATAGTTGCCATGAACATTTGGAGTGGTTCGTCTTACTCTCCATCATAAGAACAGCCATTCTTTTGTTCACATTCTTTATTTTCATCATCTACTTTGGCACAAACCAACCTACAAGACTACAATAACCGAAGCTGCAGCACTGCAGCTAGGACCGCATTAAGGCAATGGATCCCACGGCAAACCACTATCTAGGTACATTTATGTCCATAACAAACTGTGGAAAGACTGCTATAATATAAAATAATATAATATAATATATTGATCATAAACACAATTGCTGAGAAGATCATGGATTTTTGTTATAGTTGCAGTACATTAAATGTAATTTGCTTCTGTAGTGGAGAAAGCAAAATTCTTTTACTCTTTCGTTCTGAGGACCTACAAATCACAATCAAAGGACGGACATCCCCTCATAAAGTTTGAAGAGACTAACCTTATCTGGTCCCTTAAAAGTTCCTGCAGCATGAAATGACAACTGCAAAAAGGTTTTCTAACCAGCACCCTTCTGTTGGTGACCCAAAGTTCACAACCCCAGGATAAATTATTTTATTTTATTTCACTATGTTAAGTTAAAGTTAATTCTGCTCGGCCAGCAGCAGTTGATTTTAGTTTAATCTTCAGGGTAGTCAACGTCAAGATAAAAGACGAAATTCCAACTGAGCACTTGCGAGCTACCTCTGTGACCTCCTGCAAAGCCTTCAATAACCAAAGAAGTTTGGAGCAGCCTAAACTAGGCCAGCTCAGCGTCTCCTTTTATTCAAAGTAAGCCTTCATTCATATGTTTGCTTCAGGCGCCGGTCCTGAATTGTCTGTTTCTATGGAATTCTTTCTCCATAAAGTCCCATTTAGTAGAATTTGCGCCCTTCATTAGCCTCTGTCGGGGTTCTGCTCTTTCTGACATTTCCACCTGAAGCCCTCATTCCCTTCCTGGTAATACCTTGTTTAGAAAATGTTTTTTTAACTATATAATCCATTCTTAGTCATCTAATAATAAATTGTTTGTTTTTGGATTTATGCTAGTTTGCCTATTAGAATTAGCTAATCTCCTGAGCTAAATCATCTCACCTATTATCCCTTGTAACATTTATGATTTTGATATTAACCATTCAATAAATTTGGAAATGTATTCATTAAATTGGTCATGGTAGTAAATATTTATTTTGATCCATGGTATTAGGTCACTGCGCAGACCCAGAACATCACATCTTTGGTAATAACACTATTTCACCTGTTCCCGTTATCAAAACATATTTCCTTAGGAGTTCAGGGTGGTGCCTCATACCAAATTCAGATTTAATCAATATATACTGCAACACTTCCTTCTGATACATAATCTGTTTCAATATTAATTAATTTGCTTATCATGAGCCATCCTTTTGGCACAAGATTGGATATATTTTCATTAAGATATTAGAGAAATGTGCATTTGGTTTGTTGTTAAACATATATAAAAGGTCTAGGGCCTTTTTTTCTGTTTAAGCATGTTTTCATAAATTTGTCTCTGAACACATAAGAGTATTGCATAAATAAATAATAAATAAACTTCCTAAAGCTAAAAATATGAAGTCAGATTTTCAAATGTTTCTCATATTTCATATGAAACCACACCTTTACTGAAAGAGATCAATTTTTGATATTTGAAAAGTTTGCTAAAGTCTTGGCTTTACAAAAATAGTGAAATATTTAATATATATAGTAGTATAGAAGTATAAAGTAGTATATAAATGTGTACAAAAAAAATGCACAAAAAATGTCTATGATCACTTATTGCATACAAGTGTGATCTGAGGGACTAAATATGACTGACCAATGATTTTTTTAATTACATATCAAGCTTCATGGAGTATCAAAACGTCAAACTTCATGTGTGCAACTGGAAAAAAATTCAGCAGCTATAAAAAACAAACAAACAAATAAACAAAAACTGGACAGAGCAGTGATCAGCATGGCCAAAACATATTCATTCATCTATACTATATCATTCTATACTATACTTTCACACTTAGCAATCTACAAAGTAAACATTTAGGCAAAAGTAAAAAACGAAATCATAAAAAAATAATAAAAAATAATTTTATCATGAACTAATTACATGAACTTTGCACAGAAGAAGCTTCTAGCTAGCCAGCTAGCTCGCTAGCTAGTAACACACATAGTGAACCTAGATGTGTGTCCGCTATTATAGTGAGCGATATTGTAAAATAACATTAATTTAATCATCGATCATTTATGCTTCTTCATCAAACCCCATCACTTCATCACTGCTATGTATATGGTATATCAGTGCATGAGTTACCTAGCAAGCTAGTTAGTAGGAGATGTTGCTTCAGCAGCTGTTTACACCAACTCTGTTGCTCTTGTTTACAACAACGGATGCTTTGTCTCTGTTCAAAATAGCCTACAACATACTGCATACTGATTTGGGGCCCAAGCTGTATGCCAGTAGTATGTAGTAGGCTATTTCGAACAGAGCCTATACCCTAGAGAGGTGTTCTTAGGTCTACTTAGTGAGGTCATCGGTCATGTAATAAATGACACTCGAATCTCCCAATCGCACGAGGGGAGGGCAGTAATTCTTAGTGAAACATGAACGTGCAAATCAAATATAGGCATGATTTCAACTCGCTCATTTATTGGTTCCTTGTGTTGTTTTCCTTGTGTTTCCGAAAATGTATGAATCATGTGTCTGCGATGTCGTATCGTAGAGATATGGACATCGGAATGGCAATGGAACAGTACCAAAAAGACTACAAGCTGACAAAAACAGTAGGGCAATCCAAAGGGGAAAAATATTAGGAAAAATCATGTCAAACCAGAAAAGTCACAGAAGACAATAAAATGCTCTCTATGCTTCTTCAGATGGTTGACAATACTTCACATTGAGCGGGTATATAAAGTAAAGTAGAAAGGTATATTGGTAAGTAAAAAATGTTTTTTCTTGGTTCACAGCTTTAGTGTTTTCTTGATAAATGTGAACAGCCCGACTTCTCTGACAGTGTTGCAGATGTAAATATAAATATTTTTGGTGTAATTTAAAATTGTTTTAAATAATCCAGAGTGACTTACAAAAGTAAAAACTGTGCTGATTCAGTGAGATCTTTGTATGTATTTTATATATATTTTACAATATTTTTTGCTCCAATTTTAGTGTGAAGAGTGTAGTCTCAGACTCTCCATGTAGTCATGTGTATACCACCATGGACTTCAGACATTCATCAGCTCCAAACTGGCTTTGGCTTAATGCAGTCCTGGGTATCACACCCTTTATCCCCATTCTTAATACAGTCTTGACACTCATTTGTTTGTTTAATCATAAATGCAATTGTATGCAAATGACAAAAATGAAGAAAGGAAGAATAATGCAGAAAAGTCTGAAAAAGGAAAATGATCTGTTACTGTGTTTCCTGCCATTTTATTTCTCTTTTCTGTACTGTGACACGAGGAAATGTTAGTAACATTAAACTTTTAGAGTGTTAAAATGTATTTGTAATAAAAACGTATGCTGCATAGTAAGGTGTCAGAGAAGAGATCTCAGTTGTACAAAAGTTGAGAAGAGATCTCAGTCATACAAAAGTTGAGATGAAAATTGGACACTTGGGCATTAACAGGTTTAAAACAGTTTCCGGTCCTGTCAAGAGTATTTTTGGCTGTTAAAGTTAATCTGTGATGTGGTTAAAATCCACACTAGCCCATCCCCTGCTGCACCATACCTATACCAGTGACATTGTGGTTACTGATTTCATGCAAACATGGAACAGAGTTCACAGGAAAGAACATTTCTCAGTAAACCATTCTGAGCATCCAGAGATTACAATACTAAAACGTGTAGATGTTGTTGCATAGCATAATGATCAAATTTCTCAAAATATAGCCATATGTACCAGATACACATCAACGTTA
The DNA here is from genome assembly GCA_020368025.1 of Brachyhypopomus occidentalis. Classification (NCBI taxonomy): domain Eukaryota; kingdom Metazoa; phylum Chordata; class Actinopteri; order Gymnotiformes; family Hypopomidae; genus Brachyhypopomus; species Brachyhypopomus occidentalis. The sequence continues at coordinate 34,627 of JAGXOD010000222.1, forward strand.
CAACATTATGATTCTGAACATATTAAATAAAAATGTTAAAAATAAAAATCTTTCTCTAAAGGCCACACTCTTGAAAACTAAGACACTTCAGATGTCACCAGGAAATTGTTTTAGACCTATTTTATCTTAAATACACTTTATAAGAATAAGAAAACTTAATCCTGCAATCAGACTTGACTAACTTCAGTGTAGAAGAGTTAGAGTTACTGGTACCAATATGGATTTCAGTGATTTCATAAAATCCATGATCAGTGGAGGGCCAATATTATTCATGACATATATGAAAGCAAAAATGTCTAGAGCGATATTTAGCATTTTTCATACCAATGCAAGGGCATTGGGAATCAAATATTCATGATTGTATGTGTAGATTATATTAAAAAACAGGAGTATGGGTAATTTACAAAGCCGTTTTTAACAAACTTAACCTAGAACTTTATTTTGATTTGAAACCAAGAGATTTTGGTTTCAGACTAGCTGATCAGTATTTCGGTAATCAAGAATTTCGGTGTGTTCATGGTTACAAAGATATACTCAGACTATGAACATATGTTTCAACTCAAACATTATCTGCAAAGGACCATGACTTTAGCACAGCAAAAAATTGCAGACCACATAAATACATAAGATAAATTATACTTTCAAAATGTTTTGTAAGAGTCTCCGCCAGCCTGTAACTGACAGAATCCCGTGAGGAAGCTCAATAGAGCCAACAACCCTCCAGGACACAAGTGCCTACATTCAAGGTAAGTATACAGCATTTAATTTACAGTATACTACAGTAACTTTCTAGTACCTAAACTATAGAACGATTGCTCTACTAAGTGAACTAAGTACACTTTTGCACTGGACTGGACATCACAGGAACCTCATCTGGAAGATCTCCATGGGCATCTTGACCTTTGCTTTAGTCCTCAAATGGGAAAGGTTGTAGCATGACTGGGACCCAGGACATCGAATTTCCCTGCAATCACACAGATTTGCAGTAATATATAACATCGACAGTGTATCAAGACACAGGGGTCAAGTGTTCAGCAAGACCTCTAAGTTAAGTGTGTGTATGTGTGTGTATATGTGTGTGTGTGGTGTAAGGAGGGGTGCAAGTAAATGGGTCATCATATTACTGACCAACAAAAAGTATTAAGAACATTTTGAAATTGATAGACAACAAATGTCACAACAGGCCTGGAAATGAGGGGAGGGACAGCACCGCCCCCCCAGGACAGCATACTATGTAACAGTAAGATGTGTAATCTAGGAGTAATTCTTACAATGCCCCCTTTTATTGTAACAGAATAACACCAGGGAATGAAATCCTTGCCAGGGTCAGAAGAAGACCCCCAGTTTGGGGGAAATTTGTGACCTACCCACCTTTTTGATGTGACAGAGGTTCATTCTCTTGGTTCTGTGTATGAATCATTTACAGCACAAACATGGGAGGTGATCCATGAACAAAGTTACAAAAAGGAAAGACAGATTCTTGAATATGTCCAGAGGAAACCAAATGAGGGGCAAGTGTGACAAGAAGAGAAAATCTAATAATATATTTTCACATATAAGATCCTGTTGAGTGCCTCAGTCCAGGATGTACTCCTGACACATGTCAGATTGGTGCAGTAGCAGTTAGTGTAGTCATATTTGTAAAATCGGTCCAGTGACAAAGACTCAGAAACCAGGCTCCACGTCAGCAAACACATCTGTGCATAATGCATCCTAAATGGGGGACCCTTAAAATCTGTGCATCTGAGTTAATCACCAGTTAAAACTGCAGGTTCCTGTAATGAGAGGTAATCCATGACTCTCCAAATTTCCTAGGAAGCTGATATTTATTTACTGCTCTGTCCCCAGGTTTGAACTTATGCAAAGTCTGCCCTGATTGGTTAGGAAGTGAAAAGGCAACATTACATTGAACGCTAGTTCAGAATAGCAGTGTGTCAAATGCTGTGTGAATGAAGTGTTCAAAACTGTGGTGACATGATGATTTCTGTAAGATAAACGAATGTGTCAAAACAATTTTCTCTGAATTCTGAGTCTTATCAAAGTGGAAATGGACATGAAATAAAAAAAGAAAAGAAATAATAAAAAAAGAACATATTTATCTGTAATAATAAAATGTAGTTTTCTCATTTAAAATTTAGGAGATGAGTGGGGATAAACTAATATTTTGGTGGTTTAATTGTTGTATTATGATCAAGTATTTGAAAGCATGTCTTTCTCTTTTTCATAGGTAATTTAATGTGTGCTTGCGCAGTGTCCCGTGCTCGTCTTTGTTAGAGTCACCCATAGCGAATGTGTACGTTAATGTTGTGTGTCGGTGCCATTTAGCGTTTTCGGTTAAAAGTGTCTACGTCAAATAAAAGTATATGTATATCTGCCACGATCGCTCCTTTTTGCATCCCTCCTCCTCGCTCCACCATGACAGAAAGACGAGCCGCAAAGGATGCCAGGAGCCCGTGGAAAGGAGAGAAGAGCCAGTAGACATGGGGCGCGTAGAGGTGGGCACCGGCATGCCCCCTCGAACCGGTCCCGTCCCGTGTCTCCCCCGGTTCCACGGTCAGTAGACCCCGAGAAGGACTCGAGAAGTGACGGGGAACGTATAGCCAAATATCTGCGGCAATACCCCCTCGAGGCCGAGAAGGAGGGGTTGGCGGGTTACTACCGCCGACTCACGGAGGCTGCATGGGCGGAGCGAGCCAACCAGCCTGTGAAGGACCCCTCCCCCGGGGAAGAGGATAACAAGGCGGACACGGGAGCGGTGGCTTGGATAGCCGCCGGAGGTATAAGACATACTCCTCCCGAGTATGAGTTCGGAGAGGAGGACTCCGAGGAGGAGGAGGACCCCCCCTCTATGTGCTCAAGGCACACTGCGCAATACGTGGGGGACTACGGTAGCCCTTCACTTTCCGTGTGTGCGCCGGAGTCTGGGACCGAATTCGGCAAGGAGTATGATGAGGAAGAAGGGTGTTCCCCCTCTGTGTGCTCTAAAAGCACAGAGGGCTACACGGGAGGCTACGGTAGCCCCCCTCCCCCCGAGTATGCGCCGGAGGCAGCAAGCAAAGCCGGGGATGACCCCGAGGAGGAGGGGAGGTATTCCCCCTCGGTGTGCTCGGAGAGCACAAAACGGTACATGGGGGACTACGTCAGGCCCCCTCCCTCCGAGTACGCGTCAGAGCCGGCTGGTGAAGCCGGAGCCGACTCCGAGGAAGAGCAGAAGTGTTCCTCATCGGTGTGTTCGAGGAACACGGAGGGCCACGCGGATGACGACGTCACTCCACCCCCCTCCAAAGGAGCGTCGGGGTCGGGGAGCGTGCGGGGCAAGGACGTTAGCCTCCCTCCCTCAGAGGATGAGGGAGATCATGGAGAGAGAAAAGAGTCCGCGTCAGAGGATGAGGCGATGGACTGCCAGAGGGACAACGAGCGGAGAGATGTCAGAATGAGGAGCTACGGCTCCTCCGAAGCTGAGATGAGCATCGGAGAGGAGCCCATCGTTCCTCCCTCGATGGTGACATGGCTGGAGCAGGAAGCCCCAAGGGGTCAGCCATGCAATGGCCAGCGACCCTCGAGGGCGGCGTGGCTGGTGCAAGAAGCCCCAAGGGGTCCGCCACGCAATGACCAGCAACCTCCGGCAGCACCTTGGAAGAGAGTGGACCGTGCCACTCAGTGCCAGGAGCCGGCACAGGCGTCTGCGCCTTCCGCGGCGGGGAGAAGACCCCCGAGTGCCGCGACAGGAAGGGGAGGCAGACCGGCGAACCTAAACCGGACTCCAGCGTTCGCGGGGAAGCAGGCAGGGAAGCCTGGTCCCTTAATTCCCCAGCTTCCTCCCATATTTCCCCAGCTTCCTTCCTTAATACCCCAGTTCCCTATTCCTGTGTTTTTGTCGATCCCAGTGTTTATCCCAAACCCTATTCTCCCCTTTCTGCCTATGTTAGTAAGTATACCTGTGTGTGTCTTTGTCTCTGTGCCATTGCTGTGTTTGTCTAACATGTTTTCCCCTGTCTTCCCAGGGAGGTTGTTCTGAGGCGCGTGGCAGTGCTGCTCCCCTTGGGGGGACGACATCACTCGGAGCCAGAAGTTCCCGGCGACCACGGGACCGCCCATAGGTGCGGGACCGAGGCGTCACGACTACTCTGGGCACTCCGGGGCGGAGTTGCCCCTTGGGGGAGGGCTATGTCACGGTCAGCCCCGGATCCCTCTCTGTGGGCGTGTGTTCCTGTCGTCGATGTCCTTATGTGTATTTCCGTGGGTGTGTGCTGGTGTGTGTGTGTTCATTCGTCGCACCTGTAGCTTGTCTCGTCTTCACAAGGGGCTAGTGTGGTTTGTCTATTTAATGTGTGCTTGCGCAGTGTCCCGTGCTCGTCTTTGTTAGAGTCACCCATAGCGAGTGTGTACGTTAATGTTGTGTGTCGGCGCCATTTAGCGCTTTCGGTTAAAAGTGTCTACGTCAAATAAAAGTATATGTATATCTGCCACGATCGCTCCTTTTTGCATCCCTACTCCTCGCTCCACCGTGACAAAAATGAGGTTTCCTTTACATCGACCAACATCTTAGCTAACATCTTTGATGTATAGATGCATTAGGTAAGGGATGTGCATAACTCTTTGTAATTTTGTTTATGATAAGAAAGACTAGTGTAGTAAATTTTTAAAAAGTCATTAGAGGTAATTGGTTAATTTATGGCTCACACTGTTAAATTATTGAATGAATTCACTCTGCCACTTCACCTTTCTATATTGTTGCCACCTCTCCTTCAGCCTAGACAAAAGATGACAAATGACAAGGGATGACTAGAGGACGATGTAAAGAAAAATGCAACAGGCAATGGGACAAAAACAGGGGCACTGGAACAGACACATGGATAGGCACATGAACAGAGACACAGGAACAGGCACATGAACAGAAACGGGCACAGGGACACCACATCGGATGTGTTCCTGTGGGGGATGCAGGATCTAGTGTTCCTCCATAAAACCATGGGGGGCAACAAGTGGTGGTTCACTTCAAAAGGTTCCCATAGCAATGGGATAAAACTGACCATTTGTATTTTGGTTATACCAGTGTGTTTGTGTGGCATGTTTAGTCTCGTTTTGCAGCTTGTTGTGTACTGGAAAAGGTTATGCTAACAGGGTAAGAGTTCCATCACTCACTGAGAAGGTTTGTAGACTTCACCGCAAAGGTGGCAGTCCTGTGTAGAAATGCACTCTGTATGTAAATGTTGTCTTTACCAGCAGCCTGATTCCCATTGGTTAACCTGGTTTTTGTGACTGCTGTCCCTTTGAGATGCTGAGGGGTTATAAAAGGGAGAAGTTTGTGGGTGCCGGGTCTCTTCTCTTTTCTTCTTCCTCGGCCTCAGCTTCTTCCTTGCACCGTGAGGCAACCTGCACCAGTCGGTATTTCTGTTTCCATTAGGTATTATCCTTGTTACTTGTTATATAGAATGTTGTTATTGTTATATATTTTGTTGGATATTGAATGAATCTGGTTAATTGTGTATTAACACAATTAATTCCTTGGTTATAGCTGTACTGGGCCAGTTGAGCAGCAGACACAGAAGACCCACAAGGAGAAGATAAAGACGAGGGCTGGGCGGGCAGGAACCATGGGGTGGAGGCAAAAAGGAGATGCAGACAGGAGGTATGGCTGTGGCTGGTAGTGGGTCTGTGGGCACAGTGGCATCTAGTAGCAGGTCCAGGTCTAAGGTCATCCCTGTATTCGAAGTTCAACCCTGTATTCAAAGGGTCAGATGCCTCCTGGTTGCTTTTCTTGGGCCCTACAGATGTTGCCCGTTATCCCATGTCTTCATTTTCACCAGAAACATCTGAGACACGTGTTGGTGACTTGGCAAGTAGTGCAAGATGAATTCCCTTCACATGGAGCTCCAGACCCAGATGAATTCACCTGAGGCCAGTCACCGCCATCCTTACATCCATCATCAATGTCCATGAACTTTTCATCTTTACTCCATCCACTGTCCTCCTTCAGTCCTCCTTCCCTTCTCTTCTCTCAAGGACAAAATCCTATTAGTCAAATCTGTTGCTACGCTTCCTACTGAAGAACATTTACTTTCTGGTTTTAGTACTAGAGACATTCCATACATGTGTACTGATATAGAGTATACATCACTGGGACTTTGAAATATACATGTATCATGCCACTCCATAGGTTCATTCTATTAATTAATTACATTATCAATGTAACAAATCAGACTCAGGGACACGAGATGGAGCCATTTCCAGTTAAAAGTAGTTCAATATAGGTACTAGGCAATCCAATAAACAAAGCAGGGTCAAAACCAGGTAGGCACATTAAAACAGGGCAGAGGTACAGAAAGGCTAGGCAAAAAGGTTGAATCAACAACATTCAGAGATCAAAACACAAAGGAAAAAAAGCATCCAGAGACCAGCTTGGTATGCTTAACTACCAAGAGTCTCAACACTGAATGCCTGAATTTATTGATTTAAATAGGCCAGTTAATGAGGAGATTAGGAGCAGGTGAGATAGTAACCATGGTGACATCAGTACGCTGAAGAGGTAGACCTCTGGTGGCGAGAGAGGGAACTGCTGACAGTTAACTATATCAGATCTTAGATGCTATCTTAGATTGTTATCTGTCTTAGATTATGTGAAAGTTTACTCACACATCTGAATCACACATGCCACTTACTTCACCAGATGTACAATAATTGGAAACAAATGTCCATGATACAAAGTATTTAAGTATGATTTTCTTTACCCAAAAGGAAATTCACACCGAATAACATTTATAGTTTGAAAATATCAAATAAAATCATAGATTTATTGTGACGCATGAGGGAAGTGCAAAAAAATAAGGAAGCGATCACGACTGTCTCAGGAATTGAATGGAGATTTTATTAATTAAAATGTGCACCAACTCAAAAACCATGACTAATCCGAATTAAGGAAACAATAACAAGCAGTCAACTGGTACACAGACAAGACATTTATAGACAATACTGTGGCTGGTGACGGAGGCAGCCTCCGTACCATGACATTTATATAATGACAATGGTTTTTACAGTGCATGTAATATATTTGTAACGTTATCACACATGCCACCACAAAATTAATGCAATCCACCTTTCAGGAGGCTGCGAAACTGCTTTTTTGTTAAGATTGGTATATATTGCACACTGCGAGTTAAGTATTACTAAGACATTGTTGGCTCTATTTCATGTGCTGCTATTGTTTGCACATCTTGAGGACATAGTAAACATAACATACACATCATAGTCTTTTGATTTGATTGATACATTTTCAAGATTCTCAATTCATTTTTAATATGTTAATTTTATTTCTCATATGTTAGGCTTTAAAAGACAATAATCATCTTAATGTGGTTTGGCTCCATTGGTCCTTTGATCAACCCATTGATGTTAGTGGTCGTGGCCTAATTCAGATGTTTGTTATAGCAGCCAATCTGCTTCCAGCACAAACTTATAAAGCTCCTCAGTAGGAGTTTTATGTAGAGAATCATGCACATGTTAGAAGTTTACTTCTGTTCATCAAAATCTGTAAGTGAATGATTTTTATTCGGGTCCAATAAGATTGTATTAACGTTTGTTTTTTTATCCATTATTTGCCGATGTTGATAGTGAAACAGATGTGTTTTTTCCAACCCCAGGGGACTCAGTACTAGAAGAGTTTGGTGATGATTCGATTTTATGTCATCTCCTTCTTTTTAACAACTCTAGGTAGTGTATAATCAGAAGTAATAAAGTTTATATTGCCTTCCACTATGAGTAAATTGCACCACTATGTTGTTTGCTGTTCTAATATGTAAACTGTTTTCCAAGTATTTGCTTAATGGAGTTAAATGTTTCACTTTTTCTTTCAGGCAATACCTCAGAGATGAACATTATCCAGATGGATGGGCCGAAGTTTGTTAATATTGGTGAAGATATCCTTCTGAATTGTTCTTTTTCATCCAATCTTGCTTTCACAACTGCATGGTTCAAACACCCTCTAGGAGACAAGCCTCTTCTGATTGCCTCTGCATACCACTCTTCACCAGTTGTGTATCACAATAATTTTAACAAGACTGGACGCCATAATGCTGTAAAAAAAGAAAGCAACTTTAATTTGAGTATCTCCAATGCAGAACCTTCTGACTCTGCAACATACTACTGCGCTGTTTCATACTATGAACGTATTGGATTGGAGGACTGCACAGTTCTAGTCCTCAAAGGTAGGAGTCTATTAAAATGCTAAATATGTTCCAGAAATTACTATGAAATTATTTCTTATAAAAATCTAAATGTAAACTGTCTCCTTCAATAATCAAAAAACACTTTCTCTTTAGATGAACCTGCCATTCACTATGATGTTATCCAACATCCTGTTTTAAAACCTGTCAAAACAGGAGGCAATGCAACTTTGCAGTGCACAATACTCACAGAGAGGTGTGCAGGAGAACAAAGTGTCTACTGGATCAAAGATCATTTAGACGAATCTCAGCCAGGAATCATTTACACTTATGGAGACAGGAGTCATCAGTGTAAGAAGAGCTCTGAGACTGACTCCCCTACACAGAGCTGTGTGTATGAACTCCCCAAGAGGAATCTCAGCTCCTCTGATTCTGGAACTTACTACTGTGCTGTGGCTGCATGTGGGCAGATTCTCTTTGGGAGTAGAACCAAATTGAACTTTGCAGGTAAAATCAAATAAAGCTCAATTTTCTCAGTTTTCCATACCATAAAACTGACAATGTGAAGTAGATTCGCAATGTCAAATTTGTCAGTGTTATGTAACAAAAACCCAGCATAGAATAAAAGAAAGAATATCCCTATAAACATGCTTACTCAAAGCAGATTTTTAGATCCCAAATTAAATATCATGTTCATTGTGCTGGATTAAAAGGATTACTTTGCTTAAAATTTCCTTAAACAGAAGATGCTAAGTAAATGTGTTTTTCTTCTGAATCACATTTATCAAACATTTTGATTTAACTCTTTTTATTTGGTTATTGCAGAGAAAGGTTCTATGGACGCGGCAATTTTTATTTTAGCTGCATCAAACACCATATCCCTGCTTGTGGTTTTATTATTATGCAGAAGATTACACAAAAGTCATCGTAAAGGTATGTTTTACTTTGGAGACATGTAATTGTTAATTTCTCAGTTTGGGTGAATGAATGTTTCATGTTGATTAATTGATCAACTTAATTGTTTAAGATGCTGCTGAAGGTCAGAGAGTTCAAGTAAAGCAGGTGATTGCTATTCTCTACTACCTTTATAAGTTAAATATGTTAAAATTAAATATGTTGAAAATGCTCAAACATTCCTTTCATTGTGCTGCATGTTGGATTGTGGTTTCTGTAGACTGAGGACCCAGGCACCTTGAGCTATGCAGCTCTGAGTTTTGCTCAGCCTCCCTCCTCCAGAAGAACCACAGCAAAGTTAAAAAGTGATCAGTCTGTGTACGCACAGGTAAAGACACCTCAGTAGAAATCCATGTTAGGGTCAAACTCAACTTTACAGTATTCTTTCAAAAAATGAATGTATGGTGGCACGGTTGGCACAAAAATGATTGGATTTTTGTACATTTCTATTTCTGTAGAGATTATTACTGTAATAATAATAAAAAATAATGCTTAAAACCAGTTATTGTTGTATTATTGTGGTTAGCAGAAGTAGCAGCGTGGAAAATGGGTCTATTCTTTTGTTATATCCAAAACTGCTATACATATGTTACAGCTCCCAACTTTTAAGCTGTCAGTCATTGTTCATATGTGTTTATGAAGTTTGTTTTATATAGTACTGATTTAGAAGAAATGCTTAGAAATTTTCATGATGTTTACCTAATTGTTTTTGGATATTCAAGAGGAAATATATTACAGTAGGCATGAGGAGAACACAAGGTGTCATGGTAGCAGGGCAGGGAGGCCACCAGAGGGCACCCACACGAACCCTAGCAATTAGGCGCAATCCTTCAGCACGTAGGCACACCCCTCCTCACTCAAGGCCCATCCTACCCTCACAATCACCTGAATATTGAGCACCTGTTTCATTTTGCATACTCCCTATTTAAGCCCACAGGTTCGGTCGTCCGGTGCTGCACATTCGAGGAGCCTGCGAGATCGTCTGTGTAATCACGTCTGTCGTCCCACATCGCCGTTGGCAGCACGTGCAATCATTGCCCTTTTCTATTTTGTTATCTCTCTTTTGCTTCATGTCTGAGTATTTTTGTTGAATCCGTGTGATGGAGAATAAAGAGCTTTCACACCTAACTACGCCTCCCGCTGCTCACCTCAACCCGTTACAGAATGTGCAGCCTGGTGCAGCGGGAGGTAGCCAGCCATCCGCCCTGGAGATCCTTAACGCCCAAGGTGCGCGATTGGATCAGCAGCAACAGGAGATGGGTGAGCTCAGACAAATTATGCAGGCATTAACAAATTGTGTGCAGACGCTCTCTGTGCAGGCTACTACCTCTCCGCCCAGCTGAGTGGAAGGCGTGCGATTACCTCTTGCGCCCCCCGAGCCGTATGGAGGTAACCCGGAGGAGTGCGAGGGCTTTTTGGCTCAATGCGGGCTGTATTTCGCCTATCAGGCGGAATTATCCGATACCGCCAAAGTATCCTACATAATCTCTAGGCTAAAGGACAGAGCCTTGAGATGGGGAGCCGCCCTCATGACGGGAGATTCTCCCCTCCTCCGGAACTATGAGGATTTTAAAAGGGAATTTATTGAGGTGTTCCATCATCCCGACAGGGCCGAGCTTGCGGTCAAGACCTGTTGGGGATGAGACAGGGAAATAAATCCGCTGCCGATTTCGCCCTGGAATTCCGGACAATCGCTGCTGGGACAGGGTGGAATGAGGCAGCACTTATAGACGTTTTTCTGGCTAGCCTAAAGCCGGAACTGCGGGCAGAACTGGCGTATCGGCCGGAGAGAGAGTCATTAAATAATGTGATTCGTCTGGCCATCACGTATGACTGACTGCTCCAGGAGAGAAGAGACCGGCCTCGTATGCCGAAAGGGAGGTCGCCGAATAAGGGGTCTGATAAAAGGAGAGGACCCTACCTACCCGAGCGAGGAGAGCGTGCAGAGCCAATGCAGCTGGGAGCAGCCGAGCCGGAACATAGGAGAGTCCTTCTGTCGCCGGAGGAGAAAGCCCGGGTGAGTAGCTCCATGATTGACCACTTAATGACATTGGAGGTGAACGTAACTCACCACTCTGTTTCTGTGGGGGTTGCGGCTCTAGTGGACTCCGGAGCTTCAGGAAATCTGATGAGCGCGACGTTGGCACGCAAGATGAGGATCCCGCTCCGGACTCTGGATCAACCGCGAGAAGTGTATGCACTGGACGGCCGGCCTGTGGCGGGCGGCGTACTCCGTTGTCACACCCCCTCCCTCACTGTCACGATTCAGGGTGTTAAGCTTCACATGGTTTTTTGCGTTCTCCCAGGGTTAAAACGTGATCTCACCTTAGGGTTGCCCTGGCTACGGGAGTATCAGCCCATAGTTAACTGGCGTGAGGGCCGCTTATCACAGTGGGGAGGAAACCAAGATAGGCAAGTTAACCACGCCCCCGTGCTCTTGCAAGCCACCACGGTTGAGAGTCCTAACGTGGAGAAACCCCAAGCGATCCCTCCGCAGTACAAGAACTTAGCGGAGGTGTTTAGTCGCCAAAAGGCTACGCAACTCCCTCCGCATCGCTCCTGGGATTGTCAAATAGATCTCAAGGTGGGGAGTAAACCCCCAAGAGGAGCCGTGTACCTGTTCTCCCTGGAGGAAGAAAAAGCCATGCAGCAGTATGTCAGTGAGGCATTAGCGCAGGGCTATATCGTCCCCTCCACTTCGCCAGCCTCAGCCAGCGTCTTCTTTGTTAAGAAGAAGGATGGTGGTCTGAGGCCATGCGTGGACTACCGAGGGCTCAATTCCCTCTTGGTGGGCTATGCTTATCCGCTGCCTCTGGTGCCTGCGGCACTAGAGCAGTTGAGAGAGGCAGAAATCTTCACCAAATTAGATCTGCGCAGCGCCTATAATCTCATCCGTATCCGAGAGGGGGATGAGTGGAAGACGGCGTTCAGTACCACCTCTGGACACTATGAGTACCGCGTCTTACCTTATGGTTTGGCGTCAGCTCCTTCCGTCTTCCAGGCGTTCATAAATGAGGTTTTGCGAGAGTATTTGGGTAGATGTGTCGTCGCTTACATCGACGACATCCTCATCTATTCACGCTCTGAGAACCAACATATGCATGATGTGCGAGCTGTACTCCGCACTCTCTTGCGCAATCAATTGTATTGCAAGCTCGAGAAGTGCGCGTTCCATCTGCGGGAAGTGAGCTTCCTTGGTTATAACATCAAACCAGGCTCGGTGCACATGCAGCCAGGCAAAGTGGAGGCGGTAATCGGATGGACTCGTCCGTACACACGGCGCGAGCTCCAGAGGTTTCTGGGCTTTGCGAATTTCTACCGGCGGTTCATCCGAGCGTTCAGCTCTATTGCGAAGCCTCTTACTGATTTACTGCGTGGAGGCAAGAAGAAGCTGGTCTGGACCGACAAGGCGGAGAGAGCCTTTGAACGTTTGAAGCAGGCTTTCGTCAATGCGCCTGTCCTTCACCAGCCGGATCCCACGAAACCGTTCATAGTAGAGGTAGATGCCTCCAATGTGGGAGTGGGGGCGGTGCTTTCTCAGAGGCTGAAGAAGGGCTCTCCTCTCCTTCCTATTGCTTTCTTTTCAAGAAAGCTCTCCTCCGCTGAATGTAATTATGGTGTCGGGGACCGGGAACTTCTAGCAATGCGTCTAGCATTTGAGGAGTGGAGACACTGGCTAGAGGGTGCAACACACCCCTTCCTCGTGTTAACCGATCATAAAAACCTGGAATACCTCCGGACCACGAGCGGATGAACGCCCGTCAGGCACGCTGGTCTCTGTTCTTCTCTAGGTTTCGTTTTCAGGTGACGTACCGTCCTGGAGAGAAGAACACGTGAGCCGACGCGCTATCACGTTCTTTCCCCGGCAGCGCGGAGTCGACCAGCGAGGAGCCTGTATTATCTCCTGACTGTTTTTTAGGAGCCATTGACTGGGAGATTGATCGGGTGATTGAGGCGGCGAATCCCCATCCAAACTGTCCTCCTGAAAAAAGGTATGTGCCCCCAGCGCAGCGCACCGCTCTGATACATTGGGCGCATACCTCTTTAGGCACCGGACATCCCGGATCCACCAAGACCTCACAGCTCCTGGGGATACGAGTGTGCGCGTAGCAAAGTGCCTAGGACGAACCGCAGTAAGACGTTTCCAGGAGAAGGTCGGAGGCGCCTGACTACAAGATGGGAGACAAGGTGTGGATATCTACCAGAGATGGGAGGCTGGGAACGCCAGGTAAGCTCGGGGACCGGTATGTTGGACCTTACGTTATCACGCAGTGCATTAACCGGGTAACGTTCAAGGTTGGGTTACCTGGTGACCGGAGAGTGTCCAGGGCGTTCCATGCCTCCGCTCTGAAGCCCTACAAGGAGGGACCCCTGGGAAGACATGGGGAGAAGAACAAATCACCATATCAGTACTTTCTCATAAGGCCCTTTTACGAACCATATGGCTTATCCACCTTGTAAAACCTAGTTCAAAAAGCCAAAAATACAACAAGTGTCACCCGTGACCACGTGGAGTCTACTACTCAAGACACCACGGGGCACCATTACCATTTCAAGGTAAGCGTTTAAACCCATCGCTGAACCTTAGCCTTGATCAGCCTTGATCAATCACAGCAATGATGGAGATGTCACATTATTGCACCATCTTCTGGAGAATCTGCAAATAAAATTAGAGCAGCCAAAAAAAAGCACAATTTTAGTATTAGTATTTTTATAGAATATAAATAATCATTGTTTTGTTTGATCTAAAGATCACTTTTACTGTTTTTTGAACTTCCATGACATGAAAACATTTTATTAGCATTTTTTCTGCTTTGCAATAAATACATTTTGTATATTACATATATATATGAAGCACTGCAAACACATCAGTGTTCCCATAGGTAAGCTGATTAAAAGTAACACTAGACATATTGTTACGTGCCTGGACTTTTTGGGTTTTGGTGGTTGTGCTGGTAGTCTGTTTTGCAGGTTGTCCACTGGAGAGCAGCAGGAGAGGAGGTGACAAACGACGTGTGACGCGCGATTGGCTGACTCCGGAATTGACTGCCATATTTAAAGGGAGCCTGTTTCCTGTTGAGTGGCCCGAGGTGTGAACTGCTACAGCCCACCACGTGGTCCTTTTTCCTTTGCCAACATGCTACCTAACAAGGGTCTGAGTTATCCTGTTTTCAGTTAGTACTTTATTGTACAGCTGATTATTGAGCTAGGCGTTTAATTGCGCCGTAAGAATAATTACAAACTGGGAAGCAGGTGGTGACATGTCAAGAACGTGTGATGAGATATTACATTTGAACTATGTAGATTGAAACATTATAAGGGTCTTTTTGTTATTGGTTAAGTGATTTTGTTGGTATTTTGTTTGGGTGGGGTGCCTATTGATTTACTCCTTCATTTTCTCCTGTTTTGTGAGAGGATAGGGAGATAGGGAAGGTTGAATTGTGTTTTTGTTTGTTTTTTTTTTATAGGGAAGTTAGTTTTGGGGATTGAGTTAGATTATTTGTTCTTATTTTTGTTGTTTTGGCACCCGCCCTCCGGAGGTTGTTTACATTCATGTTTGTATCATTTGGAATTGTCAATATCTACATAAATTCAGAATTTACCAATGTTGGTGTGGCGTCTTGGTTGGAATTTTATGTTGCGTCCAATTAGCCCTTAGACGTGTAAGTCCATCAAAAGTAAAAAGGAACGTAACATAAATTGGGGGCTCGTTGTTTTCGGTTTGTCTGTTCTTGGCTGTTTTTTTTTTTTTTTGTGGTGGGGTGTGTGTGTGGCATATTGTGGGCTTCTGGTTTTGATTATGTTTGATTTAGATAAATTTACGTGTGACCCATCTGTGGAACAGCTAGAGTTATGCCGTAAGGCTGATCTCTTGGTGATCGCGGATTTTTTTAGTATCAAACTTGTTAAGGGCGCTACTAAATTTGAGATTAAGGCTGAACTGTGTAAACAGTTGGTGGACAGAGGCGTGTTGCAGGAACAGGCTTGTACTGTGTCGGGTAGTGTGGATGATATTGAGGAAGAACGTTTATCTGTGGGGGAAGCAATGGAAAAAGCCACGGTTGGTCCTCCCGCCGCCATATCAGCTATTCCGACAGTAGGTACTTCTGATCCTGCTTTATTGTTACGCGTTAAAGAGCTGGAGCTGAAAATTCAGCCTGTTCGTGCCTTGGAAGTACAGGCTGAGAAAGAAGTTCGATTAAGGCAGCTGGAGCTGGAAGCTAAGCGCGTTGAGATGTCTGTGCCTTCACCTCGTCTGATTCCAACTAGATATGCAGGTGAGCCCTCTGATTTTGATGTTAGTAGGCAAATCAGATTGGTACCTCAGTTTAGAGAAGCAGAAGTTGATTCATATTTTGATGCTTTTGAGTGTGTAGCAACTGCATTAAAATGGCCGAAAGAAGTATGGACTCTTTTGCTACAATGTATATTTGTAGGAAAGGCTCAAGAGGTGTTTACCGCTTTGCCAATTGATAAGAGTCTGAACTATGATGAGGTAAAAACCGCTGTTTTGCGTGCCTACGAGTTGATACCAGAAGCCTATCGACAACACTTTAGAGCTTTGAGGAAAACAGCCAATCAAACCCATGTTGAGTTTGCTAGGGAACTTGGTGTGATTTTCGATAAATGGTGTAAAGCCAGTAAAGTAATTACGTTTGAGCAGCTTCGAGAATTGATTTTGTTGCAGAATTTTAAAAGTCGTTTGTCGGAAAGATTAGTGTTGTATTTAAATGAACAGAAATACGTGAGTCTTTCTGAAGTGGCTGTTGCTGCTGATGAGTATGTCTTAACGCACCGAGTTATTCATCATTCGGCTGCACGGGTGAATCGAGCTAGACGTTCAAATTCTGATGAACTACCCCGCTCTGTGAGTGAGAAGAGAGAGAAAGAAACAGATGATTTTAGGGGCCATGAGACTCGATTATGTTTTTATTGTCGGAAATCCGGTCATTTAATAGCAGACTGTCGAGTATTAAAACGAAAGAATGCTCAGGCCTCCAATAAAGAGGTTGCTTTGATTAGAACCATTGGACAACGGATGGAAATGGAGGGTGGTGTTGAGGACTTTTTTGCACCTTTTCTGACCAGTGGGGTGGTTTCTATCCCAGGTCAAGTAGATACAAAGTGCCCAGTCATTTCTGTTGGAGGGGGTTTTACCTTTGTCAGGAAAAACGTACTGTGGTGTTGATCATATAATACAGGGAATGGGATCAGGATATGTATCTGTTCCTTTGCATTCAATTCATCTGCAGTCAGAGCTTATCACGGGGTTAGTGACTGTTGCGGTCTGTGTTGAACTCCCTGTAGCTGGGGTAACATTTTTATTGGGGAATGATTTAGCCGGAGAAAGAGTTCTCCCTGTTCCAGAAGTGGTTAAGGAACCAAATTATAATACTTCAGAAATGTTAGAGGGCGTAGTGGGGGAAAACCTGTACCCCGCTTGTGTTGTTACACGTGCACAGAGTCGTAAACTGAAGGACGTGGTAGACCTTAGTGAATCACATTGGTTATCGGAATCTGGTGTTATATCTGTGAAGCCTGACGTACACCAGCCCTTTGAGTTGAGCAGTCATCGGAACTCCGTAGATGTTGTTGGTCTAGATCTCTGTGCTACTAAAGAACAGCTTAGACATGCCCAACTTGCTGATCAGTCTCTACAGAAATGTCGAGAGAGCGTGGATAGAGCTAAAAGTGTTGATTCGAAGGTGGCCACTTATTTATGGGAATCGTATCGTATTGATCCGGAAATGGGTTCCGTCTGAAGTCCGTCAAGACCACGAATGGAAAAACGTGACTCAAATAGTAGTGCCTGAAGAGTATAGATCCCAGGTTCTAGGTTTGGCACATGATCATGCCTTAGCCGGTCATTTAGGGGTGAATAAAACCTACAAACGTATTTTGCAACATTTCTTTTGGCCAGTGTTAAAGTCTGATGTGCGAACCTATTGTAGGTCCTGTCACACGTGCCAAGTAACTGGTAAACCTAACCATAAAATACCCCCTGCTCCTCTTCAGCCGATACCAGTGGTAGGCGTGCCATTTGATACACTCTTATTGGACTGTGTGTGTTGAGTTATATGTTCTCATCCATAATACCTTATTATTATTATTATTTGATGTCCTGAGGATAATGATGTATCTATGGGGGACTTTTATTTTTATCTTTTATATCAGCCAGAATTATTTCTTCCCGCTCCTTTTTGTTACGTATGACGTTTCGAGCTGACGTTCGACTCACACAAGAAAAAAGAGAAAAGAACGAGATCAGTACTGAGGGATTTTATGCTGCCGCGGATATTAATGTAAACTGTTCTGTTTAATACGGTTAATAAAGAAAAACCTTTAAACCATTACATGGATGGACGATTGTAATATCTTGAATGTCAACATGGAAGGATCAGAAACCTTAACAGTGTGGGCCCATTGCCGAGAACATCGTCGGGGAATCAGTATCTGTTAACCGTAATGTGTGCGACCACCAGATTTCCGGAGGCGATTCCTTTGCGCAACTTAAAGATCAAAGCGATAGTTAAAGCTTTGCTAAAATTCTGTTCGACCTTTGGTTTACCGAGCTCTATTCAGACAGATCAGGGATCTAATTTTATGTCTAGAATATTTGCTCAGGTTTTAAAACAGCTATCGATCAAACAAGGTTTCGAGTGCATATCATCCAGAGTCGCAAGGCGTTTTAGAGAGGTTCCACCAAACTTTAAAAGCGATGTTGCGAAAATACTGTCTGGAGACAGGTCGAGATTGGGATGAGGGGGTCCCTTTGGTTTTATTTGCTGTTCGTGAAACCGTTCAAGAATCTCTGGGTTTTAGCCCTGCTCAGTTGGTATTTGGTCATACCGTTAGAGGACCCTTGAAACTGCTGAAAGATCGGTGGTTGGTAAGCGATGTGCCGCAGAGCACCCTCCTTGACTATGTTAGTAAATTCAAGTCTCGGTTACAAGCTGCGTGTAAACTCGCTATGAGTGAATTAGAGAAAGCACAGATAAAGATGAAAAAGAGGTACGACAAAACTACCTTGGCTCGTACATTTCAGCCAGGTGACGAAGTGTTAGTTTTGTTGCCTTTAGTTGGATCGTCGTTGCAAGCAAGATTTTCTGGACTGTATGGGGTTGTGAAAAAGCTCAGTGATACCGATTATGTTGTACGGACTCCTGATAGAAAACGAAAAATGCGTGTTTGTCACGTGAATATGTTAAAACTGTGACGTATTTAGGCAGGCAGCAGGAGGCGAGAGTAGCGAGCTTCCATCTTTAATTTCATCCATGCTCATTTAGTACACAACAGAAATAAAGGCAAGATTGCCCAGTAATATAACAACTGAAAATAAGAACAAGAGTTTCCAATAAGGCGTCGTTCAGAGCAGCTTGTCTTCCATGTGAGTTGCGTGAGGCCAATGCGCAGCACTGAACGACAGGACCTGTGGGTTTAAGAAGGCATCCCAAATACCGTGCACAGATGATTAGTATTCGGGAGAATGAGAAGGGGGAGTGACGTGCTGTGTGTGGGTGTGCGCCTGCGCCAGGTAAGGGTGTGACGTGTGCCAGGTGTTCTCGCGGGTGCCCTCTGGTGGCGGTCCCGCCTTCTCACCGTGACAGAGCCCTCCCTCACGGATTCCTCCCGGCGGCGGACACTCGGTCTTCCCGGACGCCGCGGAGCTGGCCGGTTCGGGAATTCGCGGTGGTAGTCGGCGATTAAGGAGGGATCCAGCACCTGTGCTGCCGGAATCCAACTCCTCTCTTCGGGCCCGTAGCCCTCCCAGTCTACCAGGTACTGGAGACCCCTCTGACGGTACCTGGAGTCAAGGAGTTTATTTACCTTGTAGGCGGGGCCATCTTCTAACCTCACTGGAGACGGTGGGGTTTGTCCCTCTCCTTCTCCGGCGGTCCTTCAGTGTATGGCTTCAGAGCGGAGACGTGGAAAGCCCTCGATACCCGGCGATCCTCCGGTAATCCCACCTTAAACGTTACACGATTTATGCAGTGAGTGATCGTATAACCTTTAAACCATTACACGGATGGACGATTGTAATATCTTGAATGTCAACATGGAAGGATCAGAAACCTTAACAGGTTATGGGCCCAGGAGAGCTAACGCTACAGCGGCAAGGTGGCACAGGCTAGTTTTCAACGGAGACGAAAATGACTACGAACTGTGGGAAGTAAAATTTCTTGGACACCTGAGAATATTGGGTTTAAAAGAAACGATACTGTCCAGCGGCGATGTCGACAAAGAAAAGAATGAGGAGTGCTACGCGGAGCTGATCCAGTTTCTCGATGATAAAAGTTTGTCATTAGTGATGAGAGACGCTGCGGACGACGGTAGGAAAGCTCTGCAGATACTCCGAAACCACTATGCTAGTCAGGGTAAGCCCAGAATAATCGCTCTGTATACCGAACTCACCTCGTTAAAGAAGGAGCCCGAAGAAACGGTGACAGACTACATTATCCGAGCAGAAAAGGCAGTAACATCATTAAGAAGTGCAAACGAAATAATAAGCGATGGATTGATAATAGCAATGGTACTTAAAGGATTACCAGAATCATACAAACCTTTTACAATTCATACAACACAGAGCAACGAAGAAATTACGTTTACCCAATTCAAAATTAAATTAAGAAGCTATGAAGAAACAGAAAAATTTGGAACAAAAACAAAGTCAGACAATGTAATGAAAGTGGACATTTCTTCAGTAATCTGCTATGTATGTGGAAGTCGAGGACATATGGCCCGAGACTGTCGCCAAAAAGGAGCATCAAAATGGTGCAGCTACCATAGGAGCTCAACACACAGTGATGAAACATGCAGAAGGAAAGCTAAATTTAAAGATGATGCAAAACAAACTGCGGAAAGACAAGAAAAACAGGAAGAAGAACTAACATTTGTGTTCAAGGTTAGTCAACAGTTTCTACCAGACAATGTCAAGCAAAATGGTTTAATGGTAGATTGTGGAGCAACGTCCCACATCATAACAGAAAGACAAATTCACAAGATTTGATGAGAGTTTCAACCCAAAATCACATTACATGGAGCTGGCAGATGGAACTAGGATGAACAACGTGGCATTAAAACGAGGTGATGCAGAGGTGTTGCTGCTGGATCTGGATGGAACGCACAGCAGAGTGATCTTAAAGAATGCTTTGTTCATACCATCCTATCCACAGAGCATCATTTCAGTACAAGCAGCAACAAAAGACGGAGCCACTGTGATTTTCCAAGAAGGACAAAATAAACTGATAACCAAAGACGGCACCATCTTCCACATAGAGGAACATGAGAGACTGTACTACCTGAAAACGGTAATTACACATGAACAATGCATTGATACATCAATTAACGACATGATGTCCAGGGATAAAGTGTGTTTAAGTTGTGATGTCAAAACATGGCATGAGATAATGGGACACAATAATGTTGATGATGTGTTGAAATTACCAAACGTGGTAGAAGGCATGACCATTATTGGCAATGGACAATTAAACTGCAAAGTCTGTATTGAAGGAAAGTTTGTCAACCTTAGGAATAGAAAAGCGAGCACAAAAGCTAGTGAAGCTCTAGAGTTAGTGCACACTGACCTAGCAGGTCCTATTGAACCAACCTCTCAAGATGGTTATAGATATGCGATCTCATTCACAGATGATTTTTCTGGGGCAGTATCTGTTTACTTCATAAAAAATAAGAGCGACACAACCGTAGCGACAGAAAAATTCCTTGCAGACAGTGCACCGTATGGTAGAATCAAATGCATAAGATCAGACAATGGCACAGAATATACATGCAGTGCGTTTCAGACACTCGTACGAGAAAAAGGTATAAGACATGAGACCTCATCCCCTTACTCTCCTCATCAAAATGGCACGGCCCGAGAGACAATGGCGAACCATCTTTGAAATGGGAAGGTGTTTGTTAATAGAGAAAGGATTACCCAAGACTCTATGGCCATATGCTGTCCAAACTGCTGCTCACATTAGAAACAGATGCTACAATAACAGGATTGAAAAACTCCATATTTCATGTTAACCAAGAGAAAACCAGACCTTTCAAAAATGTGGATTTTTGGAACAGAATGTTACACATACAAACATGATCAAAAGAAACTGGATCCTAGAGGAGAGAAGGGAATATTCGTGGGTTATAGTAGGAACAGCCCAGCTTACCTCGTATACAAACCACAGACACAAAGGGTTTCAAAACACAGACTGGTAAAATTCATTAAGAAGGACTGTGTTGAACAGGAGACACAAACTGATGGAAATGACTCCTATACCCAAATGTACAGAGAGCGAAAACATAATGATGAGAGTGTCGATTGTATACCACAGTCTGAAGAGAAAACTGAGAATCAAGTCCTTGACGACATTGAGAATGTAGACTCAGTTGATACAGAAGTGTCAAAAAATGGGGAAAACACAGTTATACAAGATAACGACAGTAAACAATACCTAGTCAAAAACACTACTATCCAGTAAGAGAAAAGAAAGTTCCAAAGTACTTAAATGATTATGTAACGTACTCCAAAGACAATAACACCAATGTGAGTGTTGATTGCTGTTACAGGGCTGTATGCGGCATCCCCCAACCTACAGAGAAGCCCTTATGTCACCTGTAGCACAGAGATGGGAGCATGCTATGAAGGATGAGATTAACTCACTTGAAGAAAATAAGGCATTTGAGCTTACAATTTTACCTGAGGGCAGAAATATAGTGGGGGGAAGATGGGTATATGCCCTCAAAGAGAATGCAGAATCAGGAAACATCTTCAAAGCAAGGTATGTTGCAAAGGGATACAACCAGACAGAAGGGATTGACTACCATGAAACATTTGCTCCTACTGCAAACCTCACCTCAGTACGAGCATTAATGCAGATGGCTGCTCAGAAAAACTTGGTGGTTCATCAGATGGACGTAAAAACTGCTTATCTGCACGCTCCGATTGAAGAGGACATATACTTAGAACAACCAGAGGGTTTTGAAAAGAAATCAGAGACTGGACACACATTAGTATGGAAGCTTCAGAAATCCCTCTATGGTTTGAAGCAATCCGGAAGGAACTGGTACAAACTTCTGAATGATTATTTGGAACAAAACAATTTTGAAAGAAATTTGGTTGACCACTGTGTGTACAGAAAACAGATTGAAAATGAGACAATAATAGTAATCATTTGGGTAGATGATTTAATCATTGCAGCAAGTGATAAACATCAGCTCAACCAGTTCAAAGAAACCATGAAGTCCAAATTTAACATGAAGGATCTAGGGAAGATATCATATTTTTTGGGTATTAAGTTTGAACAGAAAGAGGGAGAAATCAAAATGAACCAGAAAAGATACATCCTAAAATTGCTTGAAAAATTTGGAATGTCATTGTGTAAGCCCAGAGTTACACCGAGTGATCTAAAAATGGAATGGCATGGAAATGAGGAAGAAAACAACGAAATTGAAGACCCCAAAGAGTATCGTGAAATTGTTGGTAGCCTGATCTACGCAATGACCTGTACCAGACCAGACATAAGCTGGATAGTTAGTAAACTTTCACAAACACTAGCAAAACCAAAAACACAGGATTTAGTGGCGGCCAAGCATGTCATGAGATACCTAAAAGGTACGATAGATTACGAATTGTCCTTCAGGAAAACAAATGAGGCTTTAAGCCTAATCGCATACAGCGATTCTGACTGGGCATCTTCTGTAGAGGACAGACGCAGTACTACAGGTTACTGTTTTAGTTTAACAGAACAAGGTCCAGCTATTTCCTGGAAATCCAAGAAACAACCTACAGTAGCACTATCCACATGCGAAGCTGAATACATTGGACTGGCAAACACTACTCAGGAAAGCATGTATCTAATTCAGCTGTTAAGTGGAATGGATAATGGAGTGTACTGTTATGCAAAAATGTATGGAGACAATCAGGGGGCTATTGCACTGAGTAAAAATCCAGTGGGCAGATCAAGATCCAAACACATTGATGTGAAATACCACTTCATCCGTGATGCAGTGAACGAGGGAAAAATACACATTCAATACTGTCCAACTGAAGACATGGTAGCTGATATACTGACAAAAGCTGTGTCAAAAATAAGAATGATCAAATTAAAAAATTTCCTGTTTGGGTATTAAATGTGTGTATTAAAGTACTCAACCAGAGGAGATGAGAACAAGTGGGGGTGTTGAGTTATATGTTCTCATCCATAATACCTTATTATTATTATTATTTGATGTCCTGAGGATAATGATGTATCTATGGGGGACTTTTATTTTTATCTTTTATATCAGCCAGAATTATTTCTTCCCGCTCCTTTTTGTTACGTATGACGTTTCGAGCTGACGTTCGACTCACACAAGAAAAAAGAGAAAAGAACGAGATCAGTACTGAGGGATTTTATGCTGCCGCGGATATTAATGTAAACTGTTCTGTTTAATACGGTTAATAAAGAAAAACCTTTAAACCATTACATGGATGGACGATTGTGTAACGTATTTAGGTTCACAGCAGGAGGCGAGGGTAGCAAGCCTTGACTTTTATTATCTTCCATTCTTAGAATAATGTACAACACAAGTAAAGGCACTCTGCCTTGAAAAGGAGAAACAATAAAGCGATTCTTTAGTAGATAAAAGGTGTCGCCCAGGGCAGCAGCAGAATCTCCTGGAAAGTCAGCGGAGTGGGTTCCTTCCAGGTAAGGCCAATGTGCAGCACTGAGCGACAGGACCTGTGGGCTTAAATAATAACCTTGAATACCGTGCACAGGTGTCAGTACTCAGGTGAGTGGGAAGGTGGGAGTGACCGGGTCTGTGTGGGGGGTGTGTCGGTGCCAAGTGAGGGTGTGACGTGTTCGGGGTGTCCTCGCGGGTGCCCTCTGGTGGCGATCCCGCCTTCTCACCGTGACAGAGCCCTCCCTCAAAGATTCCTCCCGGCGTCTGACACAGGGTCTTCCTGGGCGCCGCGGAGCTGGCCGGTTAGGGAATTCTCGGTGGTAGGCGGCGATTAAGGAGGGATCTAGTACCTGTGATGCGGGAACCCAGCTTCTTTCTTCCGGCCCGTATCCCTCCCAATCTACCAGATAATGAAGCCCTCCTCTGCGGTATCGGGAGTCGAGGAGCTTGTTGACCTGGTAGACTGGACCGTCCTCTAGCATTATCGGAGACGGGGAGGTTGCTCCTCTCTCTCTCGAGCGGACCCTCCTTATAGGGCTTGAGGGCGGAGGCATGGAAGGCTCGTGAAACTCGGCGATCTCCTGGTAGACCCACCTTAACAGTCACACGGTTTATACATTGCGTAATCGTGTACGGCCCCACGTAGCGAGCTTGAAGCTTACCTGAGCCTCCCAGCCTACCGTCCTTTGTGGAGACCCACACCTTATCGCCCACCTTGTATCCGGCGCGTCGGATCTTCTGCGATCTGCCTTCCGCTGAAACCTCCTTACTGCTGTTCTTAACCTTTGATGAGTATCTTCCCATACGCTCTCACTCCTCTTACACCAGTCCTCTATTTGAGGCTGGTCGGAAGCGGCAACGTTCAGGGGTATAACGGAGGCTGTCTCCCAAACACGCACTCAAACGGGTTTTTTCCGTGCTGGCCTGTGTGAGAGAATTTTGTGCGTATTCCGCCCATGCTAGTAGTGAACACCACGCCTCCTGATGTTCACTGCAATATGCCCTCAAGAATCTTCCCAGTTCTTGGTTAACCCTTTCCACCTGCCCGTTTGCCTGGGGGTGGTAGCCTGACGTGAGGCTGACGGTCACGTTTAGCTTAGACAGGAACTCACGCCAGACCCGCGATGTGAACTGCGGTCCCCTGTCAGACACAATGTCCTCGGGCAAGCCGAACTGCGAAACACGTGCCTGAACAGGAGATCCGCAGTCTCCCAGGCAGTTGGCAGTCCGGGCAGGGGTAGGAAGCGCACCATCTTCGAAAACCGGTCCACGACAACCAGGATGGTGTTGTTGCCTTCTGAAACCGGTAGGTCAGTGAGAAAATCAACGGCTAGGTGCGTCCATGGCTGTTTGGGTATGGGCAGGGGTAGCAGCTTACCCGCGGGCGGCGTCCTCGGCACCTTGCTACGCGCACACACTGCACAGGACCCCACGTGATGAAGGACGTCCCGATGCATTCCAGGCCACCAATAGCGGCGCCCAGAAGCTGGGAGGTTCTGGTGGATCCGGGGTGTCCCGTGCCTAGAGAAGCATGTGCCCACTGTATCAGAGCGGTGCGCTGCGCGGGGGGGCACATACCTGCGTCTGCGGAGGACAGTTGGGATGCGGATTAGCGGCGTCTATAGCCCGATCAATCTCCCATTGGAGAGCTCCCACAAAGCATTCGGGAGGTAGGACAGGTTCATCACTGGTCGAGTCCGCACTGCCTGGAAATGAACGTGATAGTGCGTCGGCGCGTGTATTTCTCTCCCGGGCCGGTACGTCACTTGGAATTGGAAACGGGAGAAAAACAAGGACCAGCGTGCCTGTCGGGCATTCATTCTTCGGGTGGTTCGCAAATATTCTAAATTCTTATGATCAGTAAGAACTAGAAAGGGATGCCTAGCTCCCTCGAGCCAGTGTCTCCATTCTGCGGCGAGACGCATCGCCAGTAGCTCTCTGTCGCCCACTCCATAATTTCGCTCCGCTGAAGAAAGCTTGCGAGAGAAAAAGGCGATGGGTCTTAGGAGGCTACCTTTCTTGAATCTTTGCGACAACACCGCCCCCACCACTCCCACATTGGGGCGTCCACCTCTACTATAAAGGGCTTCGTGGGATCAGGCTGATGAAGGACAGGCGCGGTGACGAAAGCCTGCTTCAGAGCGTTAAAGGCGTTTTCAGCCTCCTCTGTCCAGGCCAGACTTTTGAGTCCACCACGCAGCAAGTCCGTTAACGGCTCCGCGATAGAGCTAAAACCGCGGATGAATCTCCTATAAAAGTTCGCGAAGCCCAGAAACCTCTGCAGCTCGCGGACGTGTGTGAGGAGGATTCCATCCAGTCACCGCCTCCACCTTGCTGGCTTGCATGTGCACGGCACCGGGCTTGATGGTGTAGCCCAGGGAATTCAATTCCGCAGATGGAACTCGCACTTCTCCAACTTGCAATACAGTTTATTGCGTAGGAGAGTGCGGAGGACGGCCCGCACATCATGCTCATGTTGTTCTGCGGAGGAAGAATAAATGAGGATGTCATCGATATAGCGATAACACATTTATTCAAGTACTCACGCAGAACTTCGTTGATGTACGCCTGGAAGACCGACGGAGCCGAAGCCAAGCCATATGGCAAGACCCGATACTCGTAGTGCCGGGCGGGTACTAAATGCCGTCTTCCACTCATCCCCTTCACGTATGCGGATGAGGTTGTAGGCGCTGCGCAGATCGAGTTTGGTGAAAACTACCGCGTCTCGCAACTGCTCCAGCGCAGCCGGCACCAGAGGCAGCGGATAGGCGTAGTTCACCAAGAGGGAATTGAGCCCCGATAATCACGCATGGCCTCAGACCACCGCCTTTCTTTTTGACAAAGAATACGCTGGCTGAGGCAGGCGAGGTGGGAGGGGACGATATAGCCCTGCGCTAATGCCTCCTGGACATACTGCTGCATGGCTTTCTCCTCTTCTAATGACAGAGGATATACCCGTCCCTCGGGGGAACACTGCCCTCTTTAAGCTCAATTTTGCAGTCCCATGGGCGTGCGGAGGAAGCTGTGTCGCCTTCGAGGGACTGAATACATCGGCCATCTCCTTGTACTGGGAGGGAATCTTGATCTCACTTGCCACGCTAGGACTCTCGATGGTGGTGGAAGTCAGTAGCAAGGGGGCGTGGCTCGGAGGGCTCTGTGTGACTGGTGTAGGTGCACTCCAGTGTGAAATGTGACCGTCATACCAGCTAAGGATGGGATGGAACTGTCGGAACCAGGGAAGCCCTAAGGTGAGATCATAAGTTAGGTTGGGAAGAACGCAAAATACTTGTGACGAGGAGTGCCCTTGAACCGTGAGAGTGAGGGGGGTGTGTTGACTCATAACCCCGCCACCCACAGGCCTGCCGTCCAGTGCACGCACTCTTCTCGGCCGTTCCAGGTCCCTCAACGGCAAGCGCATCTTCCTTGCCAGGTCCGCGGTCATCATGTTCCCCGCGGCTCCCGAGTCCACTAGGGCATAAACGCCACAACACATCCCCTGGTAAGTAATTTCCACCTTTATAGTGAGCAATTGGTTCACCATGGATCTACTCACCGGGCCTTCTCGTTGTTCGGGTGAGCACGATCCTCCTCTACTGGTTCCGTGGCGCCCAGCTGCATCGGTTCGGGTGGTCTCCAGTCTCTTTTAGGTGCAGGGGGTGATCGTGGTCTAAACGCCCCATGGCGTCCTCCAGTGGAGCTCCTCTCCTGAAGGAGCCGGTCGTAGGTGATGGCCATTCTGACCACCGAGTTAAATGTTTGTTCCTCTTGCCTGCATGCGAGTTCGCTCGTAGTTGCGGTCTTAACGCCGATAGGAATGCATCGGTCAATGCCGCATCGTTCCACCCTGTCCCCGCCGCTGTCGTGCGGAATTCGAGGGCGAATGCAGCTGCCGTTTTATTTCCCTGTCTCATGTTCAACAAGGTTTGACCACACGCCCTCCCTTGGCGTGGGTGATGAAACACTTCTTTTAGTTCGTTAATAAATGTATCAAAACTAGATAGGAGGGGCGACTCTCCTGTCAGTAATGCGGCTCCCCACGTCAGAGCCTTACCGCTAAGTCTCGAAATGACGAAGGATATCTTCGCCTGGTCCGTGAGATTCTCTTGGTACCTGAAGTAGAGTCCACATTGGGCCAGGAATCCTTCACATTTTTCGGGGTCTCCATCATACGGCTCTGGGGGGTGCCAAGGGCAGTCTAACCCCTCAATCCTCTGGGAGGGGGGTTACTAGCCTGCTGAGACAACGACTGAACACAGGTGGTTAGAGTTTGTAGTAGCGCCGTAACTCACCCATTTCTTGATGATGCTGCTCCAGAACAATGCCTTGCGCATTCAGTACTTCGATTGCCGAAGGCCCACTACCTCCTGCTGCACCAGGCTGCACATTCTGTAACGTATTTAGGTTCACAGCAGGAGGCGAGGGTAGCAAGCCTTGACTTTTATTATCTTCCATTCTTAGAATAATGTACAACACAAGTAAAGGCACTCTGCCTTGAAAAGGAGAAACAATAAAGCGATTCTTTAGTAGATAAAAGGTGTCGTCCAGGGCAGCAGCAGAATCTCCTGGAAAGTCAGCGGAGTGGGTTCCTTCCAGGTAAGGCCAATGTGCAGCACTGAACGACAGGACCTGTGGGCTTAAATAATAACCTTGAATACCGTGCACAGGTGTCAGTACTCAGGTGAGTGGGAAGGTGGGAGTGACCGGGTCTGTGTGGGGGTGTGTCGGTGCCAAGTGAGGGTGTGACGTGTTCGGGGTGTCCTCGCGGGTGCCCTCTGGTGGCGATCCCGCCTTCTCACCGTGACAGATTGTAATATCTTGAATGTCAACATGGAAGGATCAGAAACCTTAACAGTGTGGGCCCATTGCCGAGAACATCGTCGGGGAATCAGTATCTGTTAACCGTAATGTGTGCGACCACCAGATTTCGGAGGCGATTCTTTGCGCAACTTAAAGATCAAAGCGATAGTTAAAGCTTTGCTAAAATTCTGTTCGACCTTTGGTTTACCGAGCTCTATTCAGACAGATCAGGGATCTAATTTTATGTCTAGAATATTTGCTCAGGTTTTAAAACAGCTATCGATCAAACAAGGTTTCGAGTGCATATCATCCAGAGTCGCAAAGGCGTTTTAGAGAGGTTCCACCAAACTTTAAAAGCGATGTTGCGAAAATACTGTCTGGAGACAGGTCGAGATTGGGATGAGGGGGTCCCTTTGGTTTTATTTGCTGTTCGTGAAACCGTTCAAGAATCTCTGGGTTTTAGCCCTGCTCAGTTGGTATTTGGTCATACCGTTAGAGGACCCTTGAAACTGCTGAAAGATCGGTGGTTGGTAAGCGATGTGCCGCAGAGCACCCTCCTTGACTATGTTAGTAAATTCAAGTCTCGGTTACAAGCTGCGTGTAAACTCGCTATGAGTGAATTAGAGAAAGCACAGATAAAGATGAAAAAGAGGTACGACAAAACTACCTTGGCTCGTACATTTCAGCCAGGTGACGAAGTGTTAGTTTTGTTGCCTTTAGTTGGATCGTCGTTGCAAGCAAGATTTTCTGGACTGTATGGGGTTGTGAAAAAGCTCAGTGATACCGATTATGTTGTACGGACTCCTGATAGAAAACGAAAAATGCGTGTTTGTCACGTGAATATGTTAAAACTGTGACGTATTTAGGCAGGCAGCAGGAGGCGAGAGTAGCGAAGCTTCCATCTTTAATTTCATCCATGCTCATTTAGTACACAACAGAAATAAAGGCAAGATTGCCCAGTAATATAACAACTGAAAATAAGAACAAGAGTTTCCAATAAGGCGTCGTTCAGAGCAGCTTGTCTTCCATGTGAGTTGCGTGAGGCCAATGCGCAGCACTGAACGACAGGACCTGTGGGTTTAAGAAGGCATCCCAAATACCGTGCACAGATGATTAGTATTCGGGAGAATGAGAAGGGGGGAGTGACGTGCTGTGTGTGGGTGTGCGCCTGCGCCAGGTAAGGGTGTGACGTGTGCCAGGTGTTCTCGCGGGTGCCCTCTGGTGGCGGTCCCGCCTTCTCACCGTGACAGAGCCCTCCCTCACGGATTCCTCCCGGCGGCGGACACTCGGTCGTCCCGGACGCCGCGGAGCTGGCCGGTTCGGGAATTCGCGGTGGTAGTCGGCGATTAAGGAGGGATCCAGCACCTGTGCTGCCGGAATCCAACTCCTCTTCGGGCCCGTAGCCCTCCCAGTCTACCAGGTACTGGAGACCCCTCTGACGGTACCTGGAGTCAAGGAGTTTATTTACCTTGTAGGCGGGGCCATCTTCTAACCTCACTGGAGACGGTGGGGTTTGTCCCTCTCCTTCTCCGAGCGGTCCTTCAGTGTATGGCTTCAGAGCGGAGACGTGGAAAGCCCTCGATACCCGACGATCCTCCGGTAATCCCACCTTAAACGTTACACGATTTATGCAGTGAGTGATCGTATAAGGTCCCACGTAGTGGGCTTGTAGCTTACCTGGGCTTCCCAGTCTACCGTCTCTCGTAGAAATCCACACCTTATCGCCTATTTTATAGCTCGGCGCTGGCCGGATCTTCTACGGTCAGCCTTTTCCTGGAATCTTCTCACCGCCGTCTGTAAACGCTGATGCGTATCTTCCCACACGCTCTCACTCCTCTTACACCAGTCCTCTATCTGAGGCTGGTCGGAAGTAGCAACGTTCCATGGGTACAGCGGCGGTTGTCTCCCAAACACACACTCGAACGGAGTCTTACCCGTGCTGGCCTGAGTGAGTGAATTATGGGCATATTCCGCCCATGCCAGCAGTGAACACCACGCCTCCTGATGTTCACTGCAGTATGCCCTCAAGAATCGTCCAAGTTCTTGATTTACCCTCTCCACCTGCCCGTTCGCCAGGGGATGGTATCCTGACGTGAGACTGACGGTCACGTTCAGTTTTGACAGGAACTCACGCCAGACCCGCGATGTGAACTGCGGGCCCCTGTCAGACACAATGTCCTCGGGCAAGCCGAACTGCCGAAACACGTGCCTGAACAGGAGATCCGCCGTCTCCCATGCAGTTGGTAATCCGGGCAGGGGTAGGAAGCGCACCATCTTCGAGAACCGGTCCACCACTACCAGGATGGTGTTGTTCCCCTCAGAAACCGGCAAATCAGTGATGAAATCGATCGCTAGGTGCGTCCATGGCTGTTTGGGTATGGGCAGGGGTAGCAGCTTACCCGCGGACGGCGTCCTCGGCACCTTGCTGCGCGCACACACAGCACAGGACCCCACGTGACGCAGAACGTCGCTATGCATCCCGGGCCACCAATAGCGAGCGCCTCGGAGCTGAGGTGTTCTGGTAGATCCAGGGTGTCCCGTGCCCAGATATGAATGTGCCCACTGTATCAAGGCGGTGCGCTGCGCGGGGGGCACATACCTGCGGTGCGAAGGGCAATTGGGATGAGGATTCGCGGCTTCGATGGCCCGATCAATCTCCCATTGTACTGCTCCGACGAAGCACTCGGGAGGTAACACTGGCTCCTCACTGGTCGAATCCGCACTGCCTGGGAATGAGCGTGATAGTGCGTCGGCACGTGTGTTCTTCTCTCCTGGACGATATGTGACCTGAAACTGGAATCGTGAGAAGAACAAGGACCAGCGTGATTGTCGGGCATTCATGCGTCTAGTAGTTCTCAGATATTCAAGATTCTTATGATCCGTGAGAACCAAAAAAGGGTGCCTGGCTCCCTCTAGCCAGTGTCTCCACTCCTCGAAAGCTAGACGCATCGCTAGCAGCTCTCTGTCGCCCACTCCATAATTCCGCTCCACTGCGGACAATTTGCGTGAGAAAAAGGCGATGGGCCTTAGCAGGCTACCTTTCTTGAGCCGCTGCGATAACACCGCCCCCACTCCCACGTTGGAGGCGTCCACCTCTACTATGAAAGGTTTCGTGGGATCAGGCTGATGAAGTACAGGCGCGGTGACGAAAGCCTGCTTCAGATCGTAGAAAGCTTTATCAGCCTCCTCTGTCCAGGCCAGACTTTTGAGTCCGCCACGCAGCAAGTCCGTTAATGGCTTCGCGATAGAACTAAATCCGCGGATGAACCTCCTATAGAAGTTCGCGAAGCCCAGAAATCGCTGCAGCTCGCGCCGTGTGTGAGGACGGTTCCATCCGGTCACCGCCTCTACCTTGCTGGACTGCATGTGCACGGAACCGGGCTTGATGGTGTAGCCCAGGAAGTTTAACTCCTGAAGATGGAACTCGCACTTCTCCAACTTGCAATACAAATGATTGCGGAGGAGTGTGTGGAGGACGGCCCGTACATCATGCATATGTTGTTCTACGGAGGAAGAATAAACGAGGATGTCATCGATATAAGCGATAACGCATTTATTCAGGTACTCACGTAGAACCTCATTAATAAACGCCTGGAAGATCGACGGAGCCGATGCCAAGCCATAGGGCAAGACCCGGTACTCATAGTGCCCGGAGCGGGTACTAAACGCCGTCTTCCACTCATCCCCTTCACGTATGCGGATGAGGTTGTAGGCGCTGCGCAGATCCAGTTTGGTGAAAATTACCGCCTCCCTCAACTGCTCCAGCGCCGACGGCACTAGAGGCAGCGGGTAGGCGTAACTCACCAAGAGGGAATTGAGCCCTCGATAATCCACGCACGGCCTCAGACCAACCCCCTTCTTTTTCACAAAGAACACGCTGGCTGAGGCAGGCGAGGTAGAGGGGACGATGTAGCCCTGTGCTAATGCCTCCTGGACATACTGCTGCATGGCTTTCTCCTCTTCGATGGACAGAGAGTATACTCTTCCTCTCGGGGGAACACTCCCTTCTTTTAATATTATTTTACAGTCCCAAGGGCGGTGTGGAGGAAGCTGCATCGCCTTAGAGGGACTGAACACTTCAGCCAGCTCCTGATATTCGAGCGGAATCTTCGTGGCACTTGCCACACTAGGACTCGATAGTGGTGGAAGTCAGCAGCAAGGGGGCGTGACTATGCAAACTTGGGGGGTGCGTGCTCCAGCGTGATATGTGCCCAGTGTGCCAGTTGATAATGGGATGAAACTGACGGAACCATGGGAGACCTAGCGTTAAATCATATCGTAAATCAGGAAGAACGCAAAAAACATGTGAGGAGGAGTCGCACTTTCCTTGGCCTTTCCAAGTTCTCCAGGGCCAACCGCATCCTCCGCGCCAGGTCCGCTCCCATCATGTTTCCGGAGGCTCCCGAGTCCACTAGGGCATAGACCCCCACACACATCCCCCGGTAAGTAATTGTTACTTTAATAGTTAGCAACTGAGCCATCGTGGATCTACTCACCCGAGCTGCACTACTGTTCGGAGAAGGGTGATCCCCTTCCACTGGCTCAGTCGCTCCCAACTGCATCGGTTCCGGTTCCTTCCAGCTCCGTAATCCTCGCGGTGGTGATCGTATTCTTGCCATTCTCGCACGCCCTCCGGGAGCATTCCTCTGTTGTAAGAGCCGGTCGTAAGTAATAGCCATACGGACTACTGAATTAAAGGGCTCGTTTTCCTGCCTGCACGCCAGCTCGGGCGCGTGTAGTTGAGGCTTTAGAGCCGCTAAAAAAGGCGTCCGTTAGCGCCGCGTCATTCCACCCTGTTCCAGCTGTGACAGTGCGAAATTCTAGAGCGAATGCGGCCGCTGTTTTATTCCCCTGTCGCATAGATAACAGGGTCTGTCCACATGCCCTTCCCTGACGTGGGTGGTGAAACACTTCCTTGAGTTCGTTAAGAAATGTTTCATAATCTGACAATATCGGGGACTCACCCGTCAGCAGAGTGGCTCCCCAGGCCAATGCCTTGCCGCTAAGCCTCGAGATTACAAAAGAGATTTTTGCCTGGTCCGTAAGGTGCTCCTGATAGCGAAAATAGAGCCCGCACTGGGCCAGGAATCCCTCGCACTTCTCGGGGTCTCCATCATATGCCTCTGGGGGTGCCAAGGGTAGTCTCACCCCTTCTATCCGTGAGGACGGGGTTTGACTAGCCTGCTGCGATAAGATTTGCACAGAAGTGGTCAGCGTTTGCATTAAATTACGCAACTCACCCATCTCGTGGTGATGCTGCTCCAGCATCACGCCTTGAGCATTAAGGACCTCCAAGGCGGAGGGCCCGCCGCCACCTGCTGCCCCAGGCTGCGCATTCTGTGACGTATTTAGGCAGGCAGCAGGAGGCGAGAGTAGCGAGCTTCCATCTTTAATTTCATCCATGCTCATTTAGTACACAACTGAAATAAAGGCAAGATTGCCCAGTAATATAACAACTGAAAATAAGAACAAGAGTTTCCAATAAGGCGTCGTTCAGAGCAGCTTGTCTTCCGTGTGAGTTGCGTGGTTAGATCCGACCACGTGAGGCCAATGCGCAGCACTGAACGACAGGACCTGTGGGTTTAAGAAGGCATCCCAAATACCGTGCACAGGTGATTAGTATTCGGGAGAATGAGAAGGGGGAGTGACGTGCTGTGTGTGGGTGTGCGCCTGCGCCAGGTAAGGGTGTGACGTGTGCCAGGTGTTCTCGCGGGTGCCCTCTGGTGGCGGTCCCGCCTTCTCACCGTGACAAAAACGATATATTCCACGAGATAAAGACAAAACGATTGTGCCTTCAGCGGTAGTGTCGTTGATGCCCGCTAAGGATGATGATGACTTGGTTCCGTCTACACCAGTAACAGCTGCGCGGTTACCAAACTCTGCTGTACTACGGGATTTGGATCGTTTTCTGGTGCATTTGGAATCCAAAAGAGAGTCTGGATATTAAGTCATTGATTACTCGTTATCATGGTTTGTTTTCAGATATTCCCACTCAGACTACTGAAATCGTTCACGACATTGATGTTGGTAATCATTCTCCTGTAAAGCAACATGCGTATCGTGTAAGTCCTGTGAAGCGCGCATGTATACAAGCTGAAGTTAAGTATTTATTGGATAATGGTTTTGCCATTCCGAGTACCAGTCCATGGAGTTTGCCTTGTATCCTCATTCCTAAACCTGATGGTACGTCTCGGTTCTGTACCGATTATCGCAAGGTAAATGCTGTTACTAGGTCAGATGCTTTTCCCTTGCCACGCGTGGACGACTGCGTAGATAAAATAGGCTCGGCCACCTACGTGAGTAAGCTTGACCTTTTAAAGGGTTACTGGCAGGTGCCGTTAACGGCACGTGCTTTGGAAATTTCGGCTTTTGTGATACCAGATAACAGTTTGCAATACACTGTCATGGCCTTTGGCATGAAAAATGCGCCTGCAACATTTCAGCGATTGATGAATCGAGTGTTACGTGAGTTACCCAAGTGCGAAGCCTATTTGGATGACGTCGTTGTTTATTCCGATACTTGGTCTGAACATTTGGAGAACTTGGAAGCAGTGTTTAAATGTTTACAGGAGGTTTCTTTGACTCTAAATTTAGTAAAATGTGAATTCGGAAAAGCAACTGTGGTTTATCTAGGTAAAGAGGTAGGGAAAGGATGTGTGCGACCAGTGAATGCAAAAGTTGAAGCCATCATGACTTTTCCTGTGCCGATCACAAGACGCGAGCTCCGTCGATTTTTGGGATTAGTTGGATATTATCGAGGTTTCTGTCGGAATTTTTCGTCTGTTGTGTCTCCCCTTACAGACTTGTTAAAGAAGTCTTCTGTGTTTTCTTGGTCGTCAGACTGTCAGCATGCGTTTGAGCGTTTGATGCAGTAAAGGCATTTCTTTGTTGCTCGCTGCTCCTAATTTTAAGCTTCCCTTCAAATTGGAGGTGGACGCTAGTAAATCTGGTGCAGGGGCAGTGCTGCTGCAGGAAGACGATTCCGGAATCGACCATCTGGTTTGTTACTTCTCTAGGAAGTTTACTCGTTACCAGTTGAATTATTCAACCATTGAGAAAGAAACTCTTGCTCTACTGTTAGCATTACAGCACTTCGATGTGTATGTTGGTTCCTGTATTAAACCCCTCACTGTGTTTACTGATCACAACCCACTAGTATTTCTAAATCGTATGTATAACACCAATCAACGATTAATGCGTTGGGCCTTGTTTTTACAGGAGTAGGATTTGGATGTGCAACATAAACGGGGATCCGAAAATGTAGTGGCGGATGCCTTGTCGCGGGTCTAAATAACCCTTGACTTTTTATGGGTGGGGGTGTTACGTGCCTGGACTTTTTGGGTTTTGGTGGTTGTGCTGCTAGTCTGTTTTGCAGGTTGTCCATTGGAGAGCAGCAGGAGAGGAGGTGACAAACGACGTGTGACGCGCGATTGGCTGACTCCGGAATTGACTGCCATATTTAAATTAAAGTTAATTCTGTTTGGCCGACAGTTATTGATTTTAGTTTAACTTGAAGTTAGTCCTCGGCAAGTAATCAACGCAAGTGGAAATCCGACCGAACACCTGCAAAACCACCGCTTTGACGTCCTACTAATTCTTCACAATTCCAAGAAAGTTGGAAGCCACCCGAAGGAGTAGCTCTGTGGAGTCTTAGCGTTTGCAAAGAAGTGACCCGGATCGTGTACACACCAAACTGCAAGAGCGCGTCGATTCAAAGTCGCCTGCGAACTCTGCAGTTGACCGCCCACGGACGTGTCCTATCTGCAAGTAAGATGCCAAATACATGCTAATTTGGGGTGTCCGGTGCGAATAACTTGCCACTACGTACAGTATTTTCTATCCCTCTTAGTTTAATATGATTAAGCCTTTTCATTAGCCTCTGTCGGGAATTTCGTGCTCTTCCTAATCCCTCTCTGAGACTCTCTTTTCCTCCCAGGTCCTACCTGAGTTAGGAAAGTATTCTGTTAGCTATATAATCCATTCATAATCAAAGTTGGTAGTTGTTTATTACTCCCCTTTTGCTTTAGATTAGTAGATTCACGTGTAGACTTAGTTACATTACTGAGCCAAACCATTCACGTTATTCCCTGTAATGCTTTAATTATTATATTAATCATTCAATAAATTTGGACATTTATTCATTAATCTGATTACGGTGGTAAATACATATTTTGGTCGATGGTATTAGGTCACTGCGCGGCTTCAGAACTTAACCCTATGGTAAGGAGACTGATATATCATTATTTCATCTATTGCAGTTATCAAATACATATTTCCCTGAAATATCAGGGTGGTGCCCCATTTCATAACTCATAATTATCAGTATATCCGCTGCAATTAGAGAACACGTATATAAATACACACAAAGATGAGGACTAACCCTTGGCTTGCTCACTAGACTCGGACACTTATAAAGCTGCTTTGTGACAACTACTGTTGTAAAAAGTGCTATATTGTGACGTATTTAGGCAGGCAGCAGGATGCGAGGGTAGCGAGCTTCCATCTTTATTTTCATCCATGCTCATATTACACAACAGAAATAAAGGCAAGTGTGCCCAATAATATAACAACTGAAAATAGTAACAAGAGTTTCCAATAAGGCGTCGTTCAGAGCAGCTTGTCTTCCTTGTGAGTTGCGTGGGTAGATCCGACCACGTGAGGCCAATGCGCAGCACTGAACGACAGGACCTGTGGGTTTAAGAAGGCATCCCAAATACCGTGCACAGGTGATTAGTATTCGGGAGAATGAGAAGGGGGGAGTGACGTGCTGTGTGTGGGTGTGCGCCTGCGCCAGGTAAGGGTGTGACGTGTGCCAGGTGTTCTCGCGGGTGCCCTCTGGTGGCGATCCCGCCTTCTCACCGTGACAGAGCCCTCCCTCACGGATTCCTCCCCCTGGTGGCGGCGGACACTCGGTCTTCCCGGACGCCGCGGAGCTGGCCGGATTGGGAATTCGCGGTGGTAGTCGGCGATTAAGGAGGGATCCAGCACCTGTGCTGCCGGAATCCAACTCCTCTCTTCGGGCCCGTAGCCTTCCCAGTCTACCAGGTACTGGAGACCCCTCTGACGGTACCTGGAGTCAAGGAGTTTATTTACCTTGTAGGCAGGGCCATCTTCTAACCTCACTGGAGACGGTGGGGCTTGTCCCTCTCCTTCTCAGAGCGGTCCTTCAGTATATGGCTTCAGAGCGGACACGTGGAAAGCCCTCGGTACCCGACGATCCTCTGGTAATCCAACCTTAAACGTTACACGATTTATGCAGTGAGTGATCGTATAAGGTCCCACGTAGCGGGCTTGTAGCTTACCTGGGCTTCCCAGTCTACCGTCCCTCGTAGAAATCCACACCTTATCGCCTATTTTATAGCTCGGCGCGTCGGATCTTCTACGGTCCGCCTTTTCCTGAAATCTTCTCACCGCTGTCTGTAAACGCTGATGCGTATCTTCCCACACGCTCTCACTCCTCTTACACCAGTCCTCTATCTGAGGCTGGTCGGAAGTAGCAACGTTCCATGGCTACAGCGGCGGTTGTCTCCCAAACACACACTCGAACGGAGTCTTACCCGTGCTGGCCTGAGTGAGTGAATTATGGGCATATTCCGCCCATGCCAGCAGTGAACACCATGCCTCCTGATGTTCACTGCAGTATGCCCTCAAGAATCGTCCAAGTTCTTGATTTACCCTCTCCACCTGCCCGTTCGCCTGGGGATGGTATCCTGACGTGAGACCGACGGTCACGTTCAGTTTTGACAGGAACTCACGCCAGACCCGCGATGTGAACTGCGGGCCCCTGTCAGACACAATGTCCTCGGGCAAGCCGAACTGCCGAAACACGTGCCTGAACAGGAGATCCGCCGTCTCCCATGCAGTTGGTAATCCGGGCAGGGGTAGGAAGCGCACCATCTTCGAGAACCGGTCCACCACTACCAGGATGGTGTTGTTCCCCTCAGAAACCGGCAAATCAGTGATGAAATCGATCGCTAGGTGCGTCCATGGCTGTTTGGGTATGGGCAGGGGTAGCAGCTTACCCGCGGGCGGCGTCCTCGGCACCTTGCTGCGCGCACACACAGCACAGGACCCCACGTGACGCAGAACGTCGCTATGCATCCCGGGCCACCAATAGCGGCGCCCAGGAGCTGAGATGTTCTGGTAGATCCAGGGTGTCCCGTGCCCAGAGATGAATGTGCCCACTGTATCAAGGCGGTGCGCTGCGCGGGGGGCACATACCTGCGGTGCGAAGGGCAATTGGGATGAGGATTCGCGGCTTCGATGGCCCGATCAATCTCCCATTGTACTGCTCCGACGAAGCACTCGGGAGGTAACACTGGCTCCCCACTGGTCGATTCCGCACTGCCTGGGAATGAGCGTGATAGTGCGTCGGCACGTGTGTTCTTCTCTCCTGGACGATATGTGACCTGAAACTGGAATCGTGAGAAAAACAAGGACCAGCGTGCTTGTCGGGCATTCATGCGTCTAGTGGTTCTCAGATACTCAAGATTCTTATGATCCGTGAGAACCAAAAAAGGGTGCCTGGCTCCCTCTAGCCAGTGTCTCCACTCCTCAAAAGCTAGACGCATCGCTAGCAGCTCTCTGTCGCCCACTCCATAATTCCGCTCCGCTGCGGACAATTTGCGTGAAAAAGGTGATGGGCCTTAGCAGGCTACCTTTCTTGAGCCGCTGCGATAACACCGCCCCCACTCCCACGTTGGAGGCGTCCACCTCTACTATGAAAGGTTTCGTGGGATCAGGCTGATGAAGTACAGGCGCGGTGACGAAAGCCTGCTTCAGATCGTAGAAAGCTTTATCAGCCTCCTCTGTCCAGGCCAGACTTTTGAGTCCGCCACGCAGCAAGTCCGTTAATGGCTTCGCGATAGAACTGAATCCGCGGATGAACCTCCTATAGAAGTTCGCGAAGCCCAGAAATCGCTGCAGCTCGCGCCGTGTGTGAGGACGGTTCCATCCGGTCACCGCCTCTACCTTGCTGGACTGCATGTGCACGGAACCGGGCTTGATGGTGTAGCCCAGGAAGTTTAACTCCTGAAGATGGAACTCGCACTTCTCCAACTTGCAATACAGATGATTGCGGAGGAGTGTGCGGAGGACGGCCCATACATCATGCATATGTTGTTCTACGGAGGAAGAATAAATGAGCATGTCATCGATATAAGCGATAACGCATTTATTCAGGTACTCACGTAGAACCTCATTAATAAACGCCTGGAAGATCGACGGAGCCGATGCCAAGCCATAGGGCAAGACCCGGTACTCATAGTGCCCGGAGCGGGTACTAAACGCCGTCTTCCACTCATCCCCTTCACGTATGCGGATGAGGTTGTAGGCGCTGCGCAGATCCAGTTTGGTGAAAATTACCGCCTCCCTCAACTGCTCCAGCGCCGACGGCACTAGAGGCAGCGGGTAGGCGTAACTCACCAAGAGGGAATTGAGCCCTCGATAATCACGCATGGCCTCAGTCGACCGCACTTCTTGTACACACTGAACACGCTCGCTGAGGCAGGCGAGGTCGAGGATACGATGTAGCCCTGCGCTAATGCCTCCTGGACATACTGCTGCATGGCTTTCTCCTCTTCTATGGACAGAGAGTATACTCTTCCTCTCGGGGGAACACTCCCTTCTTTTAATATTATTTTACAGCCCCAAGGGCGGTGTGGAGGAAGCTGCATCGCCTTAGAGGGACTGAACACTTCAGCCAGCTCCTGATATTCGAGAGGAATCTTCGTGGCACTTGCCACACTAGGACTCTCGATAGTGGTGGATGTCAGCAGCAAGGGGCGTGACTATGCAAACTTGGGGGGTGCGTGCTCCAGCGTGAGATGTGCCCAGTGTGCCAGTTAATAATGGGATGAAACTGACGGAACCATGGGAGACCTAGCGTTAAATCATATCGTAAATCAGGAAGAACGCAAAAAAACATGTGAGGAGGAGTGCCCTTGGACAGTGAGGGGGGGGGGTGTGTTGGCGCACTACTCCGCCACCCACAGGCCTGCCGTCCAGCGCTCGCACTTTCCTTGGCCTTTCCAAGGTCTCCAGGGGCAACCGCATCCTCCGCGCCAGGTCCGCTCCCATCATGTTTCCGGAGGCTCCCGAGTCCACTAGGGCATAGACCCCCACACACATCCCCCGGTAAGTAATTGTCACTTTTATAGTTAGCAACTGAGCCATCGTGGATCTACTCACCCGAGCTGATCTACTGTTCGGAGAAGGGTGATCCTCTTCCACTGGCTCAGTCGCTCCCAACTGCATCGGTTCCGTTCCGTCCAGCTCCGCAATCCTCGCGGTGGTGATCGTATTCTTGCCATTCTCGCACGCCCTCCGGGAGCATTCCTCTCTTGTAAGAGCCGGTCGTAAGTAATGGCCATACGGACCACTGAATTAAAGGGCTCGTTTTCCTGCCTGCACGCCAGCTCGGCGCGTAGTTGGGGCTTTAGAGCCGCTAAAAAGGCGTCCGTTAGCGCCCGCGTCATTCCACCCTGTTCCAGCTTCGACAGTGCGAAATTCTAGAGCGAATGCGGCCGCTGTTTTATTCCCCTGTCGCATAGATAACAGGGTCTGTCCACACGCCCTTCCCTGACGTGGGTGGTGAAACACCTCCTTGAGTTCGTTGAGAAATGTTTCAAAATCGGACAATATCGGGGACTCACCCGTCAGCAGAGCGGCTCCCCAGGCCAGTGCCTTGCCGCTAAGCCTCGAGATCACAAAGGAGATTTTTGCCTGGTCCGTAAGGTGCTCCTGATATCGAAAATAGAGCCCGCACTGGGCCAGGAATCCCTCGCACTTCTCGGGGTCTCCATCATATGCCTCTGGGGGTGCCAAGGGTAGTCTCACCCCTTCTATCCGTGGGGACGGGGTTTGACTAGCCTGCTGCGATAAGATTTGCACAGAAGTGGTCAGCGTTTGCATTAAATTACGCAACTCACCCATCTCGTGGTGATGCTGCTCCAGCATCACGCCTTGAGCATTAAGGACCTCCAAGGCGGAGGGCCCGCCGCCTCCTGCTGCCCCAGGCTGCGCATTCTGTGACGTATTTAGGCAGGCAGCAGGAGGCGAGGGTAGCGAGCTTCCATCTTTATTTTCATCCATGCTCATATTACACAACAGAAATAAAGGCAAGTGTGCCCAATAATATAACAACTGAAAATAGTAACAAGAGTTTCCAATAAGGCGTCGTTCAGAGCAGCTTGTCTTCCTTGTGAGTTGCGTGGGTAGATCCGACCACGTGAGGCCAATGCGCAGCACTGAACGACAGGACCTGTGGGTTTAAGAAGGCATCCCAAATACCGTGCACAGGTGATTAGTATTCGGGAGAATGAGAAGGGGGGAGTGACGTGCTGTGTGTGGGTGTGCGCCTGCGCCAGGTAAGGGTGTGACGTGTGCCAGGTGTTCTCGCGGGTGCCCTCTGGTGGCGATCCCGCCTTCTCACCGTGACATAAATAAATTTTGATTTGTTTACGCAGGCAAGCAGCGCGCTGAGGGCTTTGGTAACGTCAGCATCGGGTGGTATGTAAACCACAAACACAATGACTACTGTGAACTCCCTTGGAAGATAAAAGGGTCTGCACGAGACTGCCATAACCACAAAAAATCAGAACAGTGAGAGTCTGTGATCCTGTTACTGCCGCTCCACTCACGGTTCACGTAAACACAGAGCCCCCCACCTCTGCTCTTACCAGAATCACTGGTTCTGTTCTGTTGGTGTAGCTAGCTCGAATGCAGCATCGGGGATCAGCGAGTGTAGCCACTTTCCTTGATGAAAAGAATGCTGCAGTTCCGCACAAAAGCTGTTTGTCGCCATCTGTAGCTCTAACTCGTCCATTTTTTGATGTTTTTTAATTTTGGATCTGACGTTGGAGAAGAAGAGACTCGGTAATGCTGGTCTATGAGGTTGTTTACGTAACCTAGCCTCAGCGCCTGACCGGCATGCCCACTTTTGTATCTTGTTCCTCCGCCTCCTGTTACGTTTGCCGGGCAGGCTGGTGATCCACGGAGACCCTGGTGGTCTTACTGAGGCGTAGGCAGGACAGCTGTTACGACCCGGCCTAGGCTACCAGCTCGTCACAGGAAAAAGGCAGAAAATACATATAAATAAAGAAATTAAATTTATTTGTGGCGGGAAAAAATAGAACTCGGGAGCTGATATAGCCAAAGAAACATAACTTCAAAATACACACAAAAAAACAGAATTACTAACTTCCTATTTACCAGAAAAAGAAACAAGAAAAATAATATACAATAACCTACCCTAACTCCCTAGAAATAAACAGAGGACAAAAAAGAACCAAAAATAGCCTCAACTCCCTACGTCCGTCCCAACCACTGGTCTGCAAAATAAGGAGGTGAACATTTGTATACAGGCTATATACAAAGTGTGCTAAAACAAGAGGCCATATACAACAGGCGACCAGACTGATATAAAAGGGGAAAACCGTAATCGTCGTCAGAGGGGTAGCATAAGGTCATAACCGACAAAGAATCCAATACATACAACAAAACACTAATAAACAAATATTCCGAAAACACACTGAATAACTAGTCTTTTTACAGAAAACCACTTAGCAAAAATCTTAACCACACGCCTCCCTTCACTCCTACTCGCACCCCTCTCTTCTTCATTTCCAGGCCAGTTTAAATGGGGTGATGACAGCAGAGACAGCCAACGGGATCGTCGGAAGGGAGTGGTGTGAGGATAAGTAGCCAACGGGATGTCGACATCGCAGACAGAGAGATGAGCGTGATTATTAAACCAAACATGGTAACAGTAAACAGAGCATCAAACATCAACGAACACAACTGACAGAAAATACTAACATGCTAACCGGGTAAGTACTAGGGAACTAGAACACAAGGGAATAACAAAACTGAAACCACAATGTACAAAATGGGCAGACAGCAAAGGCATGAGAAAAAGCAATGGAAATATACGAGTGATGAGAATCACTTACAAACATTACAATGACCGACAACCAGGAAGCCACAGCACAGGGTTTAAATACAGGACTTAACAAGGGGACTAAACTAGAAGTAGATGCTGATGATGACAAGGGGCGTGGCATGGAAACACAAGGGAAAAGCAAACGAGAACACATGGAGAAACAAAACAAAGACATGACAGACTGGAGGGGGGCACAGCTACATGTGACAGATAGCGATGCTGCTGGTATATGCCGACGTGGGTCGAGCGCTAGATGCCGACGAGCGCAACATGCCAATTAAAACTGGCAACAAAAGAATATGCAAACAAACATTTACAACATTTTCCAGACAAGAGAGAAACAACAGTCATCTAAACTTATACATAGTGAAAAGTACTTGTGTCCCAGTTTCCCCACGGGGTTACAGAAGGAAAGCTTTTAATTGATAAAACTTATAATTGTAAAGCACTTTCTAAAGTTTGCATGTTTACAGTAAGACATCTATAAATGTTTCCAGCAACCTCCAACCTGCCCCAGCCAAACCCCACACAGAGAGCACAGAGAGCTAGTTGTTCAGCGTTGTTGGTGTATTTTAACCTGTGAATACAATGAGTGATGTTGATTTGTTTTTTCTACCATTCTTCTAGAGGTATCGGGTCTCTGAGCAAAACTTAATGATGCATAATTGACTGCATCTTCAGCCTGAAAAGTACATGAAGAAGAAACTTGAAGATTAGTGTGTGTGTGTTTGTAAACTATATAAACGTGAAACAAGAACCTAAAGAG
The DNA here is from genome assembly GCA_020368025.1 of Brachyhypopomus occidentalis. NCBI lineage: Eukaryota > Metazoa > Chordata > Actinopteri > Gymnotiformes > Hypopomidae > Brachyhypopomus > Brachyhypopomus occidentalis. The sequence continues at coordinate 78,911 of JAGXOD010000222.1, forward strand.
GACCGGGGAAACAGACATGGGCAAGGTAACAACAGAGAGAGCGAGAGTGAACAGGAAGGCAAAATAACTCAAAGGTAAGAGACAATGACCGAACACCGGACTATGGAAACGCAGGGAATATAAAACACGAACTAACTAGACACAGGTGGGAGAGATCACGACATGGGCGTAGTAACACAGGGGAAACCATGGAAACAGGGTGGGAACAGGGAAATGACGCAAGACAGGGAAGGTGGAGCTACATGTGACAAAGTGTCTCTTCAAAGATGAGATGCTTAAGACAGCTATTTTTGTCTATAGGCAAATTTAATTTAATTTGAGGTGACATGAATAATTTTTATTCTTATGTCATATAAATGGATATAAACGGTAACAGGGGGCGCTTTTGCACAAAGGGGTTAAAAAGCAAACTATTTAAAAGTACTGATCATTTTAAAGGTTATAAGAACTTGTATTAAAACAATTCACTTTATAAATTTCACATAACAGAGAATTTCGGAGCTAAAATTAAATAAATAGACCAGCCATTTTACCTGATTCAGCTGAGTAGTATAAGCAGTACCTGATGAAGACAATTTATATATTTTAAATTAAAAATTGTAGCAAGTCTAAGAAGCCAATAAAATGTGTATTACTTTCAAGTCCTTGAAAAATGTACAATTTGATGTTTAAGACTTACTTTTTTGCCAGTGTTTGCGTAACAGTATTCCAAGTATAACAATTACACAAACACAAATTATGTTTGATGTTCCCAAAGCAAGTATAGTTAGATTCCAAGTATAAAGGTCTAGAATAAAAAAAAATACAAATTAAAATGCTATCCATACTAAATATGGAGAAACAGGAATCTAGAATACATTTAAAAAGCAAAGTTTGTAGAGATGGACAGAGTAATGAATTACTTTACCTTTGATATCCAGTTTAGTTCCGTTTCCAAAAATGATCTCTCCACATACAGACACAGCACAGTAGTATGTTCCAGCATCAGAGAAGCTGAGGTTCTCCATTGGAAGCTCGTACATACAGCTCTCTGTAGGAGAGCCAGCATCAGAGCTCCTCTTACACTGCCCAATGCTATTTCCATGAGTGTAAATGATTCCTGGATGAGATTCTCCTGAGCCATGTCTAAACCAGTAGACACCGTGACCTCCTGCACAGCTCTCAGTGAAGACCGTACACTGCAGAGTTACAGGGTTTCCTAGTTGAACTGCTTCCAGGACAGGTTTCTGGAGAAGATACAGACTGTGGTACTGTGAAGCTAAAAAAGTCAATGAAATATGAAAGAATTTATAAATACAAAAAGATGATGTTAAGGCAGTACAATATAGTAATTGAAAATATTCAAATATAGCTAACATGAACAGAAATTACCTTTTACAATCACTTTTGTTCCTTCCCCAAATTTCAGTAAGTTAGAATTAGCTTTTCCACAGTAATATGTAGCAGAGTCTGAGACATCTAAATCTGTTATCACCAGATGATTTCCATCATTTCTATTCACCAAGGTAAAACGAGCATTATTCTTGAATCCGTCATAGAATGTGGCTTTCGCGTCATACTTGTAGATAGTTGCGATGAGTTCAGGCTTGTGACTAAATGTATGCTTGTACCATGAGAAATGCATGTCCATGTCACTTTGATAAATGCAAGTAATTGTGATATTGTCCCTCTCATTAACATACACTAGAGTGCTGTCTTGATGCAAGCCTTTTTGGGCACTGCCTAGATCTGGAAAGAAGTATAAAACAAACTAGATGTCAATGTCTTTGGTGTCACATATATGTTCCAAAACAATTCAAATACATAAAATATTTACTTACTAACTGAGGAAAGGAGCAAAATGAATCCAATGGTCAGCATTTCTTCAGTTTCTTTCCATAAAGACAGACAGCAATGGAAACATTAAAGTTCAGGTGTGTGTGGATGCAGGCATATGTTGGGGAAAATGGCTTCACACTCCCACTTGCAGTTTCACATTTGGCCGTGTCACGGTATGGAGGCCCCCTGCTGGCCGCCTCCGTCTGCAGCAGCAGTGTTTCATGTCCTGTTGTTGCGTTGTGTTCGTCCCTCAGGTGGGGTGGGGCCTATTAGGATAGCTGACACCTGAGGGTCGTTTGTCTGTCTATATATTCTTATATATATATATATATATATATATATATATATATAAAAATCACTGTTCTACCAACCCTTTGCATTTCGAACTATTTCGTAATAACTTGCACCACCAGGACTTTAGAATAAAGTTAAATGCCCAGACTAAGTCCTGTATCTGTACTGTCTGAGCACTATGTAACCTGTGTTTGTGTGTGATATATGCCAGCTTTTCTCCTTTTGGTGGGTGGTACATTTATCTAGAAGTTTACCATTCCAGCATTATGATTAACTGGTCGTGATGGTTGTTTTTTGAGCTATTTACGTTTGCAATTATATTCAGGACCAGTTCAAAGAATGGGAAAGTAGATGCACTACCCGAAACTATCATACCTGACTGGGTAAAAATAAAGTGGGAAATTGAGCACTGAGATACCGGAAGAATGCCCATAAGGAAAAATGTACGTACCACACTCCTGCAGGGACAAACATCTGACATGGGCCCACACATCCCTAACCTCTGGTCACCCTGAGGAAGCATGCACACTCCAACTACTCATAGGTTGGTAAACCATCACCACAGACATTTGTCAGTATGTATGCAGTGCAAGACCCCCAAGACACTCACAGCACGAAAATGACATCCAATTCTTGTACCTGAGAGGCTGTGGTCACATCTGGCCATCTCAGGTATGGACTGCCTTTTTTGAATGTGGCAGTGAGACTTACAACTGGTTATCTCCTGTCATGGAAATTCTTTAAATAGATTCAGGACTCAGACGTGGTTAAAAGAGAAATTTATTAAAATGAAAAATAAGCAGCTGATATGTCCACAGGTTAAGATGATAGCATGATGTTTTCTACCTCTGCGCATTCCCTTTGCTGTGGGTCACAATACACACGTACACATGAGCTCATGATTACATACTGAATCACACAGTATTCTTATTATCAGAATAACATGAACTAAATCATACTGTTCATAGTTCTCTTGTAATCAGAATGACGCAATTTCCTCCACACTCCGCAAGACCATAAGACTGTGTGAAAGAATAAATGAGGAACTTGGAAAAATTCCTTCGCATTTTTTGTTTTAACAACCCCCATGACTGGGCAGAATATCTGCCTTGGACAGAAATGGCCCAGAACTCTCTAACTACTCTGGACCCCTGGACAACAGTACGAATGGAGCTACCAGCGTTGGATGATTGGATGAAAAGGAGTGAGCAAGTGTGAGAGGAAACAAATCAGAGGATCACTCAGATATTACAAACACAGAAAACTGGGCTGACCAAAAAAGGACATCTACTCCTGACTACCAGATCGGGGTAATGACTTACACTTATATAGCGCTTTTTCACAGAACTCAAAGTGCTTTGCAATTTCATGCATTATTCATTCACACCTCAATCACACTTGGTGGTGGCAAGCTACTGATGTAGCCACAGCTGCCCTGGGGCAGTCTGACAGAAGCGTGGCTGCCAATCCGCGCCTACAGCCCCTCCGACCACCAACAAACACCAACCACACAACACTTATGTAATGTGGGTTTTAAGTGCCCAGGGACACAATGACAGCATGCACTCAGACAGAGACTTGAACCAGCAACCCTCCGGTTGCAAGATGAGCACCTATCCACTGTGCCACCTATCCACTGTGCCACTGCCAACCCAGGAACAACAATGGGTCCAGGCTTAAGATGCCCTGGACAAAGGGATGTTGGCAGACTTCTACCATCGACTCCCAGAATGTCCGGCTCCTCGTTGGTCTGGTCGTCCCCACAGGTCCCAGATACTCAGTGAGCCTCTGGGGGAGCCTCCAGGCGCATCGTGGTGGGGTGTACTGCTGTGTACTGCAATCTCAAATAAGCGCAAGGTAAGTCCATTTAACGTTGTTCAGGGCTTCCAACACAGACTGGCACTCATAGGGCAGGCAAGTATAATACTCAGCACTGAATGGCGGGACCTGTGAAGGTTTTAAAGCAAACGGGTAATGTGCAACAGATGTGCGTAACTAAAGAGAGGTGTGTCAATATGTTGGTGACTAAGAACGGAGGATTGGTGCTGCGGAGGTGTGTCGTGGTGTGGGCGTTTCCCCTGTGCTCAGAGGCCGACCTACCATGACAGTTTCTTTCTAATTTTACATGTGTTGTTTTTTTTTTCCTTTTCCTATACAATGTTCCTGGAGTAAACATGCTTTCTTATTGCAACTGAAAAAAATGATCTTTTAATACAACAAAAGAGGAGGAGAGAAAACAAGGAACAGATGCAGATGGGTGTGTCAGTAGCTGGGTGATTGAGAGTCAGGATGGGGCATAGTGTGTGTGTGTGTGTCTCCCGTGAGATATGGGACCTGCTCACCATGACAACTTGGAATGTGTCGCTTCAAACAAATTTTTCACATTTTTTTTGGGAAAAAAAAAGCTTTTTTTTTTGGTTTCGAAAGAATGCTCAGGAAAAGAGGTTTTAGGTTACTGTGATTCATTTATGCCTCATGTAGTTTTGCTTATTTTAGTAATAATGGTGCAGTGCAATTTGTTTGAAAATACATGACTAATGTGTCACAATTTCATCTAATGACAGGCAGTACATTTCTTACTACAGACTTACTACAGAGTATATGGAGATAAATCAGTGTAACCAGAACCTGAAATCATGATTTCTTGAAAAAAAAGTCTGTTAAATTTAGGCAGGTATCTAAACATTGAAGTTGAAATTTAAGTTCAGGTTGAAAAATTCAAGTCACAAGTCAGATCAGAAAAACATCCGGGGTACTTGGGAAGACCAAACAAACTAATGCATACCTGTCAAGTTTTTGATTTAAAAATAAGGGCAAATTTCCGCTGGTTGCTGCGAGCGTTTCCACCAGCCCAACCAAGGTCCACGACCCCTTATACTTTAAGACAAGTTTACAAGAAATCTAAAATCACGTTTCTGCCACGATCGCTCATCTTGCATCCTGCACCTGCTCGCAAACGTGACAGGCTATCACGATTAGACCCTCCTCCTCCTGTCACTCATGCCTGTTTTGTTGTGTTAGCCATGTGTTTCTTAGTCCCTCCTTGTATTTTGTAATCCCTGCCCCTCGTTATCGTAGTCAGGTGTCTCTTGTTAGTTTGGTCTATTTATATCCTCTGTTTGGTCTGGTATGTCGCTGGTTATGTCGCTGGGAATTCGTATTTGACTTTGTGTATTGTGTCTGCTCAGCCCCGTATATGTTCGTGTTCTCTTCTGTGTTCTGTTCATGCTAGTTGTCCTTGTTTAAGTATGTCTCTACGTATTGGGTATGTTTCTTGTTCTGACTCCATAACCGGTATGACCCACGTTTGCAAGACTCTGATTTTGGATTACCCTTTAATAAATCTCGCTCTCCTCAGCATTTGTGTCCGCCCTATTATCCACCGTCGCTCCCGGCGTTACACAGGTTTTGATGTTGCTGAAATGTTGTGGATATTCATTCCTTTAATACAGCCTAAATAAAAACTCCAAAGAGAATTGAAGAACGTTTATTTCACATATTTTCAGTATACACACTGGTTGTCTTTAAGTGAATCATTTACATTTTATTTTCATTACATTTTCTTTAAAATTTCTCATGTTCACTCAAGTGGCTCTCTGGCATTCACTGACGTATTTGACTCAACTTATCTTTGAGTATTTTCATGCGATAGCAGAGTCCCGGAACATCTCAGCTACACATTTGTTGAAGTCATCACAGAAGGTGAAAGCAACGTTTTTTTTTTCGCACACAACATAGCCATTTTAACCTCAGCATTTATGACCTGGTCTGCCTCTGTGTTATTTCTAGTCACAAATGAGGACACCGCCTGGGCATGCTTCTGTGCCTCCAGCCCGCACTTGTGCTTGACGGATTTTTCATGCTGACGGACATCGTTCCTTCCCACATGAGAGACACTAAAATTGCAGCTACAAATCTTACAAAACGCGTAATTGTGCCCCATCCTACTCTTCTTTAGGAAAGTAAATTCACTGTCCCATTTTTCAAGATATTTACACGAAGAACGCCTTCTCTCTCATTACATTCATCCTTCTCTGATTTGTTTTTCAGGTTTGTTGTTCCCGCTGTCAGCACTAACCTCGCGAGAACTGACACTCGGGTTACTGCAGGTTGCCATTCTTGCGAGGCTAGCGACATAATTCATTTTGGACAGGCACTTGAATGCTTTTTAAAAATGTATTATATTATAATACGGAAAATATTAATACGGGAGGACAGGGGGAAAGAGTGATAAAATACGGTAGTTTCCTGGCTAAAGACTGGGGAGACTGGACAGGTATGCTAATGAAAGTCACATCTGGGCAATCACAAAGCAATTCTGAGGTCATTTGGAGACATGTCTTTTTGCCAAGTTTCCTGTAAGGGTTCTGTCCCTGTTTGGCACATGGCAGTATGAAATGGACTGTGTGCCACCTGGAAATGGCACCTTGTGGCATGTGCCATATAATCGTGGCACTTACTCTGGCCAGTGCCACTCGACTGTGGCAACTGCTGTCCAGAAACGCTGCCTGCCTCTGATGACAGGCATGTAAAGACAACTCTTTTAGGTGATTCTGCATATCAGCCACTCACTTATGTCATCCTGAAGTGCGCCAAATTTCCATTTGTTGGATTTGTGGAAATTAAATTTTGTTTGTAAATTATGTTGGGTGAACAATACTAGCTAACAGCTATCTAGGTCTAAATTACTAGTTCAGAATACTGTTTGATCATAACAGGATTTAGATTATAGTAGGCTTTGGCTACAGTGGTAGACGGTTAATGAGAGCACTGCAAGTTAAAAAGAAACACCATGCTTAAAGTTTCATCGAAGACAAAACTGCGCAGACCTCAAAGTCTCTTGCCGTCTTCAAACGTAGACTGAAGACTCACCTGTTTGGTGAGTACTTAAATGAGCACTAACTCAGCAGATAGCACTTGTCCTTGTTCTTTAGATTGTATGTTTATCTGTCTATGGTTATTGTGTTATTTATTAAGTTTTAATTCCTGTTTGTGAGCTTATGTTTAATTGGAATACTAGGTAATGGCATTGATGCCTGTAGTTTAGTAGTAGTCTGGCTCAAGGGTATCTTGAATCTATGCTACTATCTAGGATGTATTCTTTGAACAGATGCAAAGCACTTTGTAAGTCGCTCTGGATAAGAGCATCTGCTAAATGCCTTAAATGTAAATGTAAATGAATTGTGTCATGCAGGCCCTAGTCAACTGCCCCCATGAAAAACAAGGGGAGGACTGACTCATTGGTGGTGGATTCGGCAGTCATCTTGCCTCGAGAGTGCGTGTGCCCTTGTGTTCTTCTCTCCCGATCTGTAAGTGAAGCTAAACTCAGGAGATGAACAGTGACCTCTATGCCTGCCTCAAGTTTAACCTCTTCGTCATCTTGAGGTAATCAAGGTTTTTGTGGTCGGTGATCACCACAAAGAGGTATCACACTCCCTCGAGCCAGTGCTTCCACTCCTTGAAGGCTAGCTTCATATCTAGCAGTTCTCTCCGTAGTTTCAGCCACTGTGAGTTTTTTCTGAGAAGTAGGCCATCGGCCAAAGTCCACCTGTGCACTGAGAGAGGACAGCTCCAACGAAGCCATATGGCAAAGCCCAGTATTCATAATGCCCTGTGGTCCTGCTGAAAGCTGTCTTCCACTCATCTGCTTTGTAGATGCAGATGAGGTTATAGGTGTTGCATAGGTATAGTTTGGTAAAGTACACTATATTGCCAAAAGTATTCACTCACCCATCCAAATGATCAGAATCTGGTGTTCCAATCACTTCCAAGGCCATAGGTGTATAAAATGAAGCACCTAGGCATGCAGACTGTTTTTGCAGCACGTCTGGGGTCTAGTCCATCCGATCACTGCCTCCACCTTGCATGGCTACATGTGTACGGAGCCGGCGCCCTTCATCTCAATGAGGTAAACCCAGGAAGTTTACCTCATTGAGATGAAACTACCACATCTCCAGGTGGCAATACAGACGATTGCACAAGAGTGCTCAGAACTGTCTTGCATGTGTTGGTCCAGGGAAGGTGAATAGATCAATATGTCATCCATATAAGCGACGAATGATCTTCCCAAATACTCCTGAAGGACATTTTTAATAAACGCCTGGAAGACGGATGGTGCCCTGGTGAAGCCATATGGCAAAGCCCAGTAATCATAATGCCCTGTGCTCCTGCTGAAAGCTGTCTTACACTCATCTCCTTTGTAGATGCGGTTGAGGTTATAGGCGCTGCAAAGGTATAATTTGGTAAAGTACACTATATTGCCAAAAGTATTCACTCACCCATCCAAATTTTCAGAATCAGATGTTCCAATCACTTCCATGACCAAAGGTGTATAAAATTAAGCACCTAGGCATGCAGACCGTTTTTACATACATTTGAGAAAGAATGGGTCGCTCTCAGGAATGAATTCCAGCGTGGAACTGTGATAGGATGCCACCTGTGCAACAAATCCAGTCGTGAAATTTCCTTGCTCCTAATTATTCCACAGTCAACTGTCAGCTGTAATATAAGAAAATGGAAGTGTTTGGGAACGACAGCAACTCAGTCACGAAGTGGTAGGCCACATAAACTGACGGAGTGGGGTCAGCGGATACTGAAGCGCATAGTGCGAAGAGGTCTGCAGAGACACTACAGACATCCAAACTTCATGTGGCCTTCAGATTAGCTCAAAACAGTGTGCAGAGAGCTTCATGGAATGGGTTTCCTTGGTCGAGCAGCTGCATCCAAGCCATACCAAGCCATCACCAAGTACAATGCAAAGCGTCGGATGCAGTGGTGTAAAGCATGCCGCCACTGGACTCTAGAACTAGTACCTCTTGTACTAGTACACTTTAACACTAGTTATCTCAAGTTGTACATATAGGAAAATTATCATTCAGGGCTCAAACTGAAGTAGACAGTTGGGCCAACATATTGATTCACCTCCAGGCTTATATTTCCATAATTTTGGTTCCATTTGAGAGCCTCGAATACAGAAGAAAATGTCCAAAAAACATAAATGCAGTTTTGACTTTGGGGATGTGCAGTGTGTATATGTACACTGGTGATCAAATCAATTTCTATTTTATCATATCTGATTCAATAGGGCCTTGTCTGACAAAATAAAAAATATTGAGCACATACATGCAAGTATTGAAAAGTTACACAACATCGCGCACTAAATGTCCCAATGAATGTCCAAAGTACCAGACATATGTCCAAATATGGCACAAATATGATCCAACACACTGGACCATCATCAAAAGCATGCAACATTTATTTTTTTGCAAAAACAAAACAACAACGTTGGACATCTTACAGAAAGACCAGAAAATTCCAAATGAATCAATCACTTCGAAGGCGTCAGCTTATCGCTGACGCGGCTTCTTGGTTGGCCCACTACCCCTCCCCCCTTTCACACCTCGCCAGGGAGAGGTGAGAAAAACTGTCAGTTAAAGCCATCAGCTCGTTGCCGTAAGAATAAACGCGACGGATTTCAAGAGTAAACCCATGTGGCTTTGCAAGTCGAGGACAGATGACCATAACAACGTTGCCATGGTAACAAACGATGAGGTTTCTTTGACGTTCTGAGCAAGGGAGAGGATTACGCAATGTTTTGCAATGAAGTGAGCAAGCAAATAAAGGTATTTACCAACACTTTTTCGACTGTTTTAGAGTGTGATATTGAAGCTTTGTTAGTAAACGAATTTTAGGTGACAAAACATGAAGTCATCTTACGTCGTAAACATGCCTTTTAAACGGACATTTAAAGAGACCCACGTGGTCGACCTGTTTTCAACAACAACTTTAAAGCCGGATTTCTCGCGATCGGCTGCATGTAGACGGCTGAAATTTAGTACGCATGTAGATGGGATATGAATTTTTTTTATTTATCTGGTTTGTTTTGAATTCCGTCAATGTATAATACGTGATTTGTCGTCGCATACCTGCGGGGGGCGCTTCAGCATAAACAGGCTAGAGCAGTGGAGCGCATTCTCTGGAGTGGCGAATCGCGCTTCTCCAACTGGCAATCTGATGGACGAGTCTGGGTTTGGCGGTTGCCAGGAGAACGGTATTTGTCTGACTGCATTGTGCCAAGTGTAAAGTTTGGTGGAGGGGGGATTATGGTGTGGGGTTGTTTTTCAGGAGCTGGGCTTGGCCCCTTAGTTCCAGTGAAAGGAACTCTGAATGCTTCATCATACCAAGACATTTTGGACAATTACATGCTCCCAACTTTGTGGGAACAGTTTGGAGCTGGCCCGTTCCTCTTCCAATAAGCAAGGTCCATAAAAACATGGATGGTCCATAAAGACATGGACATCCGGTGTGGATGAACTTGACTGGCCTGCACAGAATCCTGACCTCAACCTGATAGAACACCTTTGGGATGAATTCGTGCAGAGACTAAGAGCCAGGCTTTCTCATCCAACATCAGTATGTGACCTCACAAATGCGCTTCTGGAAGAATGGTCAAAATCCCCATAAACACACTCCTAAGCCTTGTGGACAGCCTTCCCAGAAGTGTTGAAGCTGTTCTAGCTGCAAAGGGTGGACCAATGTCATATTGAATCCTATGGACTAGGAATGGGATGTCACTTAAGCTCATATGTGAGTCAAGGAAGGTGAGCAAATACTTTTGGGAATATAGTGTACCTAACTCCACTGAGCTCCTCCATCGCTGCCAGTACCAACGGTAGTGGGTATGGGTACTTCACCAAGAGGGAACTGAGCCCTTGATAATCTACTCCTGGCCTCATCCTGCCATCTTTCTTCTTTACAAAGAAGACACTGGCTGAGGCTGGCGAGTTGGACACACTTTTATTGTGAGTATTGTTAAGATTGGCTGGGTCACATTATTAACCTTCTCTGAGGCCTGTTATTACACACTATGCATGCTCGTTGATGTGTAGAAAGACTACCAATCGAAGTCATTATTTCAAATCACCAAAGCTTTATTCCCAAGCAAAGATGTCTTTATATCTTATAGCACAGCACAGTGTGCTCCTCTAGCAGGTAGTAATATCTGAATTCTAAAGCTAAAGCTGTTGGTTATATGATTTCTCCACTCCCATCGCATGAGCTGCTCGTTGCCTCGCCCCTCACCCTATTGACCTTTTTCAACCCTTATCTGGTATTGTTTTGCCTGTGTGGTGAGAGGATATCTCTCTTTTAATTGCTACACCCTGGTGTTTTTCAGTATCCATGATGTTGACCTTGCACACTATCCGCTCCTGCTTGGTTCCCTGCTCCTGTGTGTGTGTGTATGTGTGTGTTGGCTGCCTGTGACCAAAGTGTTGCATCCTAATCTCACAGGTGGCTCCTGCTGAGCTCCCTTGTGCTGGCTATAATATGTCGATTAACCCCTTGACTTTTCCCAAGTCTCTAACCTTTGTTTAGTGTATAATACTCAACTTCCCCACAGGCCCCATGTATTTTTTGTCTCTATTCAAGGTTGCTGGTGGGAGTTGGCAGTTTATAGATTTAATGAGGACATGGACCAGAAATCATGAATTTTTACAAAGTGCTCCTATATGGTAAGTGAAGATGATAAAATGGTCAATGTGTGTAGACACAAAAAGGTGTTTCTACTAAACTGCTCAGTGAGTGTATGTGTGAATGTTAAACATGCTATACATATGCAACATAAGCCAGTTTATTCCCATGTGTAATTGTACTGATGTGTAAATATAAAATACAGGGTGGGCCATTTATATGGATATACCTAAATGAAATGGGAATGGTTGGTGATATTAACTTCCTGTTTGTGGCACATTAGTATATGGAAGGGGGAAAACTTTTCAACATGGGTGGTGACCATGGTGGCCATTTTGAAGTCGGCAATTTTGGATCCAACTTTAGTTTTTTCAATGGGAAGAGGGTCATGTGACACATCAAACGTATTGAGAATTTCACAAGAAAAACAATGATTGGTTTTAACGTAACTTCATTCTTTCATGAGTTATTTACAAGATTATCTTTGTTTACAGCCATTGACATGTCGCAGAGGTTAACGCGTGAAGAGTGGATAGAAATTGTGTTGATGTCTGGTGCAATTGCATCCAACCTACCTTGCCCGAACGTTACACTACCCCATTAGCCTTCAACATTTTACCCCATCAACTAAATTACGCCTGGGAATTAACTACCCCAACAGCTAAATTACCCGTCAACATCAACTACACCACAGCCAATTACCTCTCAACCCTAATTCCCAAAACACCCCCTTATCTACATCTACCCCTTTGCCTAATAACATTTATTATTATTATTATTATTATTATTATTCATGTGTGTAAAAAATACTGTTTGATTTTTTGTATTGGAACAAGATTTCATGATATCCTCAGGAACAGCTATTTTAACACAATAAAAGCAATTTTTAGTCAATTCTAAATGTCTCAAATTAAAAAAAGTGACATTTGTGGTGTTAGAGGTCAAATATGGCCCGGCATAGAATACTTGCTGTTGTACATAAAAGGTGTGACTCACCACACACCCACCCACCCATACACACACACCCACCACACACACACACACCCACATCCATACACACACCATACATGCCATGAGTTTATGTTGCTATTTCTAAAAAACCTAGACTAAAGACCCTGGATTGGTGGCCAAAAGAGGCCATAATACAGTATATAGGTAGGTGAAGGTAGGTGAGTAGTTTACAGATAGATTATGTAATGTATTGGAGTGCTACTTGTCACATCCTAACATTGTTGAAAATACCTAAGAAAACAGATACAAACACAATGCACAGTCTTGCAGAGAGGGGGCCAATGGTCATCTCTCTTCCATTATAAGGTTCTCTACATCTAAAACTTTTCCCTATCACAATCTACTACATCAACATTTTTCAGCTAACAGCAGTTTGACCAATTGAAAAACACTGTCATTCTTCTAACATGCTGAGTGTCATTAGCAAGACAAAGGGTGCTATTCGTTTCAAAGCGGGGAAGTGGTGTACTGGGTGGATGGTTTAACTGACGAACATGTTCGTCAAATTAGTGTTGATGGGTGTCATGAAATGTTCATCTACAGTAGGTTCTAAGAAATTCAATAACCATAAAAACAGATTCAGAACATGTACAAAGTTTAATCCCACTATAGAATTATAAAAATTGCTTTCATCTTTGGGGGGTGTTTCACAGAGGAGTCCTGCACAGTGGCAGAAATAAAGAAAACTTACTGAGACGTATTATTATATTCAGGTATTATATTCCAGGTTCAGAAAGTAAAACTCCTTCCCAGGATTTTACTCAAGATTGCTGGTTTTTCTAATCTATTGCAAGCCAGGTAAAATTAGTGGAATCAACACAATCCAAGAAGTGCAAAATCTTGGTGAGTACTTTTACTTTCTGAACCTGGAATGTCCACCTTTGATTATATTCAGTAGTGTGTGCTGGGACTGTGATTATTGTTTTGTATTGTACAGAGCATGTGACTGCTATGGGTTGTTGAGCTTTCAGTGGAAAACAAGGCCTCATGAATATAAAAATGCAGTAGTGTCTGCTTTTTCACATTTATTGTTCTATATGTTTTATCATGTGGAATGTCAGCAGGAACTGTCCTTTGTTTTTCTCATGTACTATCTCCTGTACTAGCACCATATTGGAAGCAGGACGTGGCAACAGTGCCCTCTAGGCCAAAGACAGGATGTATGGCGTCAAAATAGGTCCTAAAGTTTTGAGAATCAAAAAACAGAATCCATAACCCATTCTACACACCCTGCGACACACCCTGCTATGTCAGCGAAAGCGCGCCAATCTCACCCTGTTTGGAAAATGGCCGACCGGCAAACACAGGTAAGATGTGTGTTTATGTTTTCTCATATCAGCTATTTTTAACGATTATCTATTTTAGTAACCCACAGTGAGACTGAGAGAAGTGCGAGCGAGAAAACTGATTCTTCAAGAATATTAAACTCAAAATAGACAATTAAAAACATAAATATTCTGTTTACAAACCTGCTTTTTTAACTCTCAATATTAACGACAGTTTTCTCAATTACAAAACATCATTTATTGGTTATGGATTCTGTTTTTTGATTCTCAAAACTTTAGGACCTATTTTGACGCCATAAGGATGTTTGTCCTGGGCAGCATCTTCCTCACCATTGGAAAACACAACTGAATTTAAGAGTAAAGCACAGATAAAGCACAGATTTAACCAATGTAACCTGGCAAACCAATATGACAATGACAGCACCAGCCACAAAATCCATCAGTTAGGGCTAAAACATGCAAGGGTTAAACATACGCTGCTGTTTGGGGAACCGTGATACATATATGTAATGTTTATTAATGGGAAGGGGGATGTGAGTGTTCAAGAGTTAGGAGTAAGTTTGCGTTAAACTGTGGACTTGGTAACATGGGGATGAGGAGGAATGACCCACACAATACTGAATACTCTGTTTTTATTTGCTCAAATCTAATTGAGCACCTCTGCCCTACATCCAAACAACTTTGCCTTTGTTTCATTAGACTCACATTATGTTTATGTTGTAGAGGTTTATTCATGCACTTCTGTGAACACATATTCAACAAATATCATGTCTCTATCTCGGAGAAAGAGTTCTTTTTTTTGCTTTATTTCACCATGTGTAATTTTTCTTTCTCAGTGGTGTTTGGGCTCGACTGATTATGCAGCCTGTCTAGGTGACAGCGCAAATTTGGTACAAACAGATAAACTGTCATTTTCATCATATCTAAAATCTCAAATCAGATTACACATTAGATAAAGCAATAAATCAACCAATCAATGCAGCTATGACTGTTTGTGGTTAGCTTCCCATTAAGGTGTGAACACACATGCTTCCTGTACTACTGTTATTCAGTGAACAGTAGATCATTTTCAATATAAGAATAACATAACTTAAGATAAGGGTGACTCAAAACTTTTACAGTGCAATAAAAAGCTAAAATTAAAGTATGTGCAACATCTGACTTATGCTGACTTACTTACTGACTTATGCTGACTTTGTCTTATGCATGCATACACACATCCACATGGTGTAATTATCTGCTTTAAAGCAAAAAATTATTATGTATAACACAGCAAATGTCCTCCAAAATAAACTTGGCCATAACGTTCCTGTAATGTTAATAACTGCAAAAATAATGTTTGGCACTCTTATAACAAAACAGGATTACTTAATAAGGTTTTGAGGTCAAGTACCAGCCTTTTTCACACATTCACAGTCACATGGCCAAGTCCCTGCACTACTTCAATGTACTTTTTTCACATGTGCGAAAGTTAGTTGGAACTGAAGAAGGTCAGATTCGCCCCATATCCGGGGGACAAAAAACCCCGCACCTAGCACTTGCACACCTCAATGGTCCAGGTTTTTTTTGGTGTAAAAATATCAGAGCTCCTTTTATAAACATGAAGAATGCATATCGTAAACACACACTTCTTTATTACAGTTATCTTTATTATTGCATGGTTTACAGTCTTTCGTGCATGTTTCCCCATTTGCTCTACAAAGTGACTAGTGACGCAAATCATATTACAGTGACAGATCTGGTTGCACTTTTCCTTCACCCTTCAGTCAGCTCTTTTCAGATATTCTGTTTACTCAGCATATGTTTTTCACTGTGTTCCTTTTGTTCTTGTCTTGTCAGTTACACAAAAGTATGTGAAGAAGAAGCTGAAAAAAATGCTGTCTGTTGGATTCATTTTATTCCTTTCCACAATCAGTAAGTCATATTATGTGAATGTAAACATTGTGGAATACTCAGATGACATTGTTTGCATTGTGAATCATTTGACTGCTTTGTGTTTTTTCTAGCATTTGTAAAATCACAAAAAGATCGCCATCGGGATGATGCTGTAGTGATTGCCAAGGAAGGTGACAATGTCACAGTTGCTTGCATTTACCAGAGTAGTATGGCTATGCACTACTCATGGTACAAACACAAACTCGGGCAAAAGCCTGAACTCATCTCCACTATCTACAAATATGAAGCAAAGGCCACTTTTTATCATGAATTCAAGAATAATGCTCGTTTTACTATGGTGAATGAGAAGAATATGACTCGTCTGGAGATAAGAGAGTTAGAGCTCTCTGACTCTGCGACATATTACTGTGGAAGTGCTCATTCCAACATAGTGGAGTTTGGGGAAGGAACAGAGTTGCTTGTAAAAGGTAACTGATTTTACTACAGGCTAACTGTCTGCCTTAGAAATGTCTCTGTGCTGAGTGTAATATTACACAGAATCCCTAAGTAACCATGCCACTCCTTTAGCTTCACAGTACCATAGCCTGTATGTTCTCCAGAAGCCTGTTTTGATGCCAGTTCACCGGGGAGACTCTGTGACTATGCAGTGTACAGTCCTCGCTGAGGCCTGTGAAGGAGAACACAGAGTCTACTGGTTCAGACACGGCTCAGGTGAATCTCATCCAGGAATCATTTACACTCATGGAAACAGTGATCAGTGTAAGAAGAGATCTGATGCTGGCTCTGGTACACATAGCTGCATGTATGAGCTCCCTAAGAGGAACCTCAGCCTCTCTGATGCTGGAACTTACTACTGTGCTGTGGCCATGTGTGGGGAGATGCTCTTTGGAACTGGAACCACACTGAAAATGAACACTACAGGTACGTTATATCAGATTTTTAAAAAAGATACAGTGCCTTGCGAAAGTATTCGGATCCCTTGAACTTTTCAACCTTTTGCCACATTTTAGGCTTCAAACAAAGATATGAAATTAATAAATTTTTTTGAAGAATCAACAACAAGTGGGACACAATCATGAAGTGGACGAAATTTATTGGATATTTTAAACTTTTTTAACAAATAAAAAACTGAAAAGTGGGCCGTACTATATTATTCGGCCGCTTTACTTTCAGTGCAGCAAACACTCCAGAAGTTCAGTGAGGATCTCTGAATGATAAAATGTTGTCCTAAATGACTAATGATGATAAATAGAATCCATCTCTATGTAATCAAGTTTCTGTATAAATGCACCTGCTCTGTGATAGTCTCAGGGTTCTGTTTAAAGCACAGAGAGCATCATGAAGACCAAGGAACACACCAGGCAGGTCCAAGATACTGTTGTGGAGAGGTTTAAAGCTGGATTTGGATACAAAAAGATTTCCCAAGCTTTAAACATCTCAAGGAGCACTGTGCAAGCGATCATATTGAAATGGAAGGAGAATCAGACCTCTCGTTTAAAGTTTGCCACAAGCCACCTTGGAGACACTCCAAACATGTGGAAGAAGGTGCTCTGGTCAGATGAAACCAAAATCGAACTTTTTGGCCACAATGCAAAACGATGCAACACAGCTCCTCACCCTGAACACACCATCCCCAATGTAAAACATGGTGGTGGCAGCATCATTGTTTGGGCCTGCTTTTCTTCAGCAGGGACAGGGAAGATGGTTCAAATTGATGGGAAGATGGGACAGAGATTTATCTTCCAACAAGACAATGATCCAAAACACAAAGCAAAATCTACAATGGAATGGTTCACAAATTAACATATCCAGGTGTTAGAATGGTCAAGTCAAAGTCCAGACCTGAATCCAATCAAGATTCTGTGGAAAGAGCTGATACCTGCTGTTCACAAACGCTCTCCATCCAACCTCACTGAGCATGAGCTGTTTTGCAAGGAAGAATGGGCAAGAATTTCAGTCTCTCGATGTGCAACACTGATAGAGACATACCCAAAGCGACTTGGAGCTGTAATCGCAGCAAAAGGCGGCCCTACAAAGTTTTAACGCAATAATATTGCACGGCCCACTTTTCAGTTTTTTATTTGTTAAAAAAGTTTAAAATATCCAATAAATTTCGTTCCACTTCACGATTGTGTCCCTCTTGTTGTTGATTCTTCACAAAAAAATGTAATTTTATATCTTTGTTTGAAGCCTGAAATGTGGCAAAAGGTTGAAAAGTTCAAGGGGGCCGAATACTTTCGCAAGGCACTGTACTTTGTATTATGAATATAAACATTTAAACATAATACACTCCTCTTTCAATATTGTTTCAGGTGTGGGTTGCTCTGACCATATGCACAACTTGGTTTTTCTTTCTATCATGAGAGCTTTGGTTCTACTGTTTATTGCTGGCATTACTGCCATATACTGGTGTACAAACCAAAGACGAAGTATGAAAGCAGCTATTTTGCGGTAACTTTCTGGAAGGTCTACCAGGCAAAGGCACGCCCTATAGGGCAGGAGAATAGATGCTGATGAATCTCACCACCTGCAGAAATCAACCTTTTACCAAAAGACATTGTTTTAATTTAGGCCACGTTATATCACTGATTAAGTTTTAGAAATTCATTAACTAATTATATATGTATTCCATGTAAGTGAATAGAGTTTAATTCTTTTACAACATCAGTACAATTTATGGATTAAAACAGCGGCCTTTTTCTTTTATAATGGGCATTGTTACACTGAAGTCTACCTGTGTGTCTATTTGTCTCAACACAACATATCACATTTATACAACCCCTTGAAACTAGCTTTCCTTTTTTTATTTAGGGATACCTTTTTTATTCATTGACAGATCTATAGCTTAAAGGTTTATGCGCACACTCATAACGGGGAATTTCATGTGAAATGACAATATGTGTGTAGAGAGATGGGAAGAGGTTATAGAGTTAATACGGTCAAATTATATAAAACCTAAAAACCAGAGGAAACCATGATATGTAAGACAGCAGACATACTGCTTCATGTTATGTTTTTTTACATTTAAAATCTGAATATAGTAACTTTTGAATGGATGTATAAAATGCATTACTTCAGAAAATTAATTTGGAATGTATCCACCTGTTCTTGTTAAGTCTTTCCTTGCCACAGGTGTACCTTGTTCCCCTCATGTATTTAGTTCTCCCAGTCTGAGTGGCCAATGTCTTCATGTCATACATTAAGTTCATATTCACTTTTGTTTTCATATTAAAATCTTTGTGGCTTCTTGGACTCGTGCCTTTATTCATCTTGGTAGAGGGGCTGGCCAAGAGAGCCTTGTTTTGGATGAGCTTGTCTGACAACACTGAGCAAGCTCCCATCTAGCGGATATACTGGACCAGCTTGTGAGGCGAGACACTACCAGCTGGGGGGAGCACTGGTTGTCCTGCCTTCCTGCAGACCTCTCAGTATTATTGGACAGGTATTAGCTAGGTCTGGCCAAAATGGTACTGTTCTGGGGAAGAAGGTTGACTGAAGCATGTGACCCCCCTGCCCCCGAGCCCAAACACTTGCTGCCTCCCATGAGCAGTTGACCCAAGTGCGCACTGGAGGTTTTTGGCGCTTCAGGCCAGCGATGCTATAGATGCATGAGAAAAAGGACAATCCCAAGCCTGCTTCATTGTTCAACTCCACTGTCTCTTTTTGGAAAATTTCAGAGTAGTGTAGTCTGTGACTACAAACTCTGTGACTAATGACACATTGTTTTTAAGCATTTAAGTAGTTTCAAGGATGATACAGGAGCGGGATACAAGTGCAGAAAAGCTCATTTTATTATACAGAATGCTGTGACTACAAACCGGGCTATACCACGCATGCTTCCCGCTTTGCCTGTGGATGCGGGACATAAAAACTGAGCTAGGGCGTTGTGTGGCAGGCCAGTAGGTAGTTCAACGGGGTGAGCAACGTCAGAATTCTCGGGATCAGGCAAGAGACGAAGTCAAAAATGGTCGCAAGGGTCAGTACACATAACAACGGTCAGAACAGGGAAACGCTCAGCACACGACATGGTCGGCAATACTTTGCATGGAGTGGAGGGATGGGTGAGACTTAAATATAAGAAGGAGGTGTGATAAATAATAGACAGGTGGGGAGCAATCAGTATTCGGGAGACTGCGCTCTGTCCACTGTTGGTTAAGGGGTTCATGTGTGAATCGTTACAGGGTGCAGCAAATGGTGCTTTGACCTATTTTAATAAACACTTCTGTCAGCTTATCTGACACTGACATTGTGGTTTTGTTTTCTTTTTTCCACGTGAAAGAAGATGTTCATTGCCTCACTCATAGCTGTGGGTTTTCCTTGTAAGTACAGATGGTAAGAGACGCTTGTGGTACTAGCATTTCCGTTTTCTGCCCTTCCACCCTACTCTTCTGGATGGACTTCTGAGCCTACAGGTCAAACTTAAAAAACATGATTGCATACTTTTTCCTCACATTGTCCCTTTATATGTGTAAGTAGACTAAATGTCTTTTTGTACTAGATTTTACAATCCTTTGTTGTTACAGAATATTTACAAATGTACATGGTGTGACAGCAAATTAAATAGTTTTCTTATTTTCAAATAAATGTTACTTTTTGCTTCTGCAGGTCATACACTTGGTGAAGATGTGATTGTGCAGGAACCAGTAAACACAGTTGAAGTTGGGGGCAGTGTTATCCTAACTTGCAAATGTTCAAAAGAAAGACGAACCAGTATAGTATGGATCAAGCATAGTTTTGGAGAGAGACCTCTTGTAATTGCTACATCATATCAGGACCAACCTGGAGTATTCCATAATGACTTTGGCAACAGTGGCCGCTTTAATTCAACAGTGGAACATAGCAGTTTTAATCTTGGCATATCAAAGACAGATCTTTCAGACTCAGCCACATACTATTGTGCTGTGACATTTCTTTATGATATAACTTTTGGGCAAGGCACTCTTCTATTAGTAAGAGGTAAGACCATTTCTAGTATATGTGCATGAGAGAGTAATGTTAATCTATTTGAACAGCAAATTAAAGGAACTGTCAATCAGAGGTTTATTGTTTTAAGCTTGTATGTTTGCTATCCTGTAAAAAACACACCAGCACTATGTTGTTGTCATTTTGAATTTAAAATACTTGAGGAGTGAACTGTTGTAATCCTTTAAGGTAATGTGAGTAGCGTTTTGTATATTTACAATAGAATATACACTGTGCTATCTATACACTGTGATATCAAATGATGCATATAGTTATTCTCTCCCTCTCTCTACCCTCTCTCGAGATGGGGCATCAAATAGCTCTACACTTCAGCAGCAGTTTGTGTTAAACCCAGTTCATCCAGGAGGCCCTGTGACTCTGCAGTGTACAGTCCTCTCTAGGAGCTGTGCAGGAGATCACAGTGTCTACTGGTTCAGACATGGCTCAGGAGATTCTCATCCAGGAGTCATTTACGCTCAAGGAGACAGCAGTGATCAGTGTAAGAAGAGCTCCGAGGCTGGATCTCCTACACAAAGCTGTGTGTATAAGCTCTCTAAGAATCTTAGCCACTCTGACGCTGGAGCTTACTACTGTGTGGTAGCAACATGTGGAGAGATGTTCTTTGGGAAAGGAACTAAATTAGACTTCAAAGGTAAACCAATTCCTTAAGTAATTAATGTCAAATATATTACAACTTTGATAAAACCGATTCAGTATGTAATGTAAAGCAAACTACATACAAACTGCATAGTAGCGCAATGCAAGATATATCGTTATTCATTTTCTTACAATTTAATAAATGTATTTAAAATTTATTCTAAAATATCTATTATGGTAATTTGTGTTTTTGTTTCCACAGATGATGGCTATAATCAAATGAAGCTGATGGTCATTCTCTCCATTGTAAGATCAGCTGTTGTTCTGCTTATTTTCATTTCTTTCCTGCTCTGTTACCTTGGACACCATTAACCATTAATTGATGGCCACATTCATTTGTGATGTGTCTTCTGAAAAGATGTCCTCTAATATATATATATATATATATATATATATATATATATATATATATATATATATATATATATATTGAAAGGTGTTTGGAGAACACAAGTTTGACAATGATTAAGGGCAACATGAGCAACGTGCGTTTAGAAATAACATTTCTAGCTCGTTTTTGGCCATTAACAAATATCAGCTGCTACAGTAAAGTAAGCTAATGAATTGTCAATAACTGAGTACACCTAAAAGGTACCAGCTTGCTTTTGATGTACTCCATGTTTATTGTTACATTGCATTTTAATTACATTACGTGATTGCCAAAGTACTTACTGAATATCATGACAGTCTAACAAAATACATGTCCAAAATTTCAGTGTTTTGGAAACATGAAAAAACTGCTCTTTTCTGAAAGTAGTCTAATGGTGGGAATAACTTCCAAACAATGTATTTGGACAAAAACAAATTTCAACTCAGACACTGCAGGAAGTCAGTTTCAAAACTTCATTACTTGCCAACCTACTCCTTCAAATGTTACCTGCATAGTCTCTTCCTCCTGTAATTCTGTGCACCTTTGTGGATTTAGTCTTTTCTTCAGTAAGATGTTCATTAGCTAAAAGCATTACAGTTAATTAGCTAACTGCACATCACACCCATCAGTGACTGATCCAATAGCACATGCTGAAACTCAGTTCTGAGCTTGGTGTAATCTAGGATCATACACTATATACTTTTAAAACAATTACTATTGTCCGAATAAAATTATTTTTCTCTTTTATTAACAACTGTCTTTCGCATGCATTCTTGTTACCTGAGTAAATAGAATTTTCTGTGACACTGTCCTTTTAAATGGTGTCAATTAATATGCTAATGTTAAATATGACAAAATAATTTCTCTTAAAGAATAATGTGTAGTCAAATTGGAATATAAATTACATCCATGAAAAATGTTTAATGAAATAAATGTATTTCATTAAAAAAAATAGGTCCTACTGTGACGGGCAGAGAGTGCGAACAAATAAGGAAGCGATCACGCCAAGTCTCAGAGAAAAGGAGGGGTTTAATATATAATGTGCGCAAACCAAAATCCCATGCACTGACCCAAATCAAGGATACAATAGACAGCAGTCAACTGACACAAAGACAAGACATATATAGACAGACAAACGACCATCAGGTGTGGGGGATGATAAGCCCCGCCCACCTGAGGGACGCACACAAAGCAACAACAACAGGACAACTGCCGCTGTACAGTAGGCGACCGGTAGGGGGAGCCTACCTCACCGTGACAGACCCCCCCACCAAGCCGCACTACGGCCCGATGTGCGGTAAACAGCGGTAGCACAAAAAACAAAAACAGGGGCGGGCGGGAGGGGACACAGCAGGGGACAGAGCTATACAACACACACAACACAGACATAGCTTGGGTCCCCCTCACGGGGCGGAACCCCCGGGCCGCAGGGTGCGGCTCTCCTCCGTGTCCGGAATCTGTAACATACATAACAACAGAGATTAGCTCCCCTTCCCTGGGCGGAGACCCTGGACCGACCGGGCCATCAACCGATCGACAACCACGCCCCCGTCGGTCACAGGGCCATCACGCCCTAGCGGATCTTCTCCGCTACCCCCATAAAGGTGTGCGGACGGGGAGCATGGCTCCACGACTTGTCCACTGTGCTAGGGTGTGTGCAGCTTACCTCCCTGGTGCGGCACAGCCTCCTCACCCCGACCTCCGGACCCCCTGAATAGTGGAGCTGCTATTAATAACTGCAAAAATACACATGTTGTCTTCAGTGTTTTTCTCTTATTGCAAAAAAGAGCTATTGCTTAAAGGATGCACCTTTAGATATGAACACATTTCACACTTTCATGGTAATTTCCTTTCCTGTATTTAGTTTGCTGGAACAAGTAATGGTCAAGTTACCACATATCTGCAGAGGAAAAACCT
Organism: Brachyhypopomus occidentalis; assembly: GCA_020368025.1. NCBI lineage: Eukaryota > Metazoa > Chordata > Actinopteri > Gymnotiformes > Hypopomidae > Brachyhypopomus > Brachyhypopomus occidentalis. The sequence continues at coordinate 102,593 of JAGXOD010000222.1, forward strand.
GTAACGTATTTAGGTTCACAGCAGGAGGCGAGGGTAGCGAGCCTTGACTTTTATTATCTTCCATTCTTAGAATAATGTACAACACAAGTAAAGGCACTCTGCCTTGAAAAGGAGAAACAATAAAGCGATTCTTTAGTAGATAAAAGGTGTCGCCCAGGGCAGCAGCAGAATCTCCTGGAATGTCAGCGGAGTGGGTTCCTTCCAGGTAAGGCCAATGTGCAGCACTGAACGACAGGACCTGTGGGCTTAAATAATAACCTAGAATACCGTGCACAGGTGTCAGTACTCAGGTGAGTGGGAAGGTGGGAGTGACCGGGTCTGTGTGGGGGGTGTGTCGGTGCCAAGTGAGGGTGTGACGTGTTCGGGGTGTCCTCGCGGGTGCCCTCTGGTGGCGATCCCGCCTTCTCACCGTGACAGAGCCCTCCCTCAAAGATTCCTCCCGGCGTCTGACACAGGGTCTTCCTGGGCGCCGCGGAGCTGGCCGGTTAGGGAATTCTCGGTGGTAGGCGGCGATTAAGGAGGGATCTAGTACCTGTGATGCGGGGAACCCAGCTTCTTTCTTTCGTCCCGTATCCCTCCCAATCTACCAGATAATGAAGCCCTCCTCTGCGGTATCGGGAGTCGAGGAGCTTGTTGACCTGGTAGACTGGACCGTCCTCTAGCATTATCGGAGACGGGGAGGTTGCTCCTCTCTCTCTCCGAACGGACCCTCCTTATAGGGCTTGAGGGCGGAGGCATGGAAGGCTCGTGAAACTCGGCGATCTCCTGGTAGACCCACCTTAACAGTCACACGGTTTATACATTGCGTAATCGTGTACGGCCCCACGTAGCGAGCTTGAAGCTTACCTGAGCCTCCCAGCCTACCGTCCTTTGTGGAGACCCACACCTTATCGCCCACCTTGTATTCCGGGCGTCGGATCTTCTGCGATCTGCCTTCCGCTGAAACCTCCTTACTGCTGTTCTTAACCTTTGATGAGTATCTTCCCATACGCTCTCACTCCTCTTACACCAGTCCTCTATTTGAGGCTGGTCGGAAGCGGCAACGTTCCAGGGGTATAACGGAGGCTGTCTCCCAAACACGCACTCAAACGGGGTTTTTCCCGTGCTGGCCTGTGTGAGAGAATTTTGTGCGTATTCCGCCCATGCTAGTAGTGAACACCACGCCTCCTGATGTTCACTGCAATATGCCCTCAAGAATCTTCCCAGTTCTTGGTTAACCCTTTCCACCTGCCCGTTTGCCTGGGGGTGGTAGCCTGACGTGAGGCTGACGGTCACGTTTAGCTTAGACAGGAACTCACGCCAGACCCGCGATGTGAACTGCGGTCCCCTGTCAGACACAATGTCCTCGGGCAAGCCGAACTGCCGAAACACGTGCCTGAACAGGAGATCCGCAGTCTCCCAGGCAGTTGGCAGTCCGGGCAGGGGTAGGAAGCGCACCATCTTCGAAAAACCGGTCCACGACAACCAGGATGGTGTTGTTGCCTTCTGAAACCGGTAGGTCAGTGAGAAAATCAACGGCTAGGTGCGTCCATGGCTGTTTGGGTATGGGCAGGGGTAGCAGCTTACCCGCGGGCGGCGTCCTCGGCACCTTGCTACGCGCACACACTGCACAGGACCCCACGTGATGAAGGACGTCCCGATGCATTCCAGGCCACCAATAGCGAGCGCCCAGAAGCTGGGAGGTTCTGGTGGATCCGGGTGTCCCGTGCCTAGAGAAGCATGTGCCCACTGTATCAGAGCGGTGCGCTGCGCTGGGGGCACATACCTGCGATGCGGAGGACAGTTGGGATGCGGATTAGCGGCGTCTATAGCCCGATCAATCTCCCATTGGAGAGCTCCCACAAAGCATTCGGGAGGTAGGACAGGTTCATCACTGGTCGAGTCCGCACTGCCTGGAAATGAACGTGATAGTGCGTCGGCGCGTGTATTTCTCTCCCCGGGCCGGTACGTCACTTGGAATTGGAAACGGAGAAAAACAAGGACCAGCGTGCCTGTCGGGCATTCATTCTTCGGGTGGTTCGCAAATATTCTAAATTCTTATGATCAGTAAGAACTAGAAAGGGATGCCTAGCTCCCTCGAGCCAGTGTCTCCATTCTGCGAAAAGCGAGACGCATCGCCAGCAGCTCTCTGTCGCCCACTCCATAATTTCGCTCCGCTGAAGAAAGCTTTGAGAGAGAAAAAAGGCGATGTGTCTTAGGAGGCTACCTTTCTTGAATCTTTGCGACAACACCGCCCCCCACTCCCACATTGGAGGCGTCCACCTCTACTATAAAGGGCTTCGTGGGATCAGGCTGATGAAGGACAGGCGCGGTGACGAAAGCCTGCTTCAGAGCGTTAAAGGCGTTTTCAGCCTCCTCTGTCCAGGCCAGACTTTTGAGTCCACCACGCAGCAAGTCCGTTAACGGCTTCGCGATAGAGCTAAAACCGCGGATGAATCTCCTATAAAAGTTCGCGAAGCCCAGAAACCTCTGCAGCTCGCGACGTGTGTGAGGAGGATTCCATCCAGTCACCGCCTCCACCTTGCTGGCTTGCATGTGCACGGCACCGGGCTTGATGGTGTAGCCCAGGAAATTCAATTCCCAGATGGAACTCGCACTTCTCCAACTTGCAATACAGTTTATTGCGTAGGAGAGTGCGGAGGACGGCCCGCACATCATGCTCATGTTGTTCTGCGGAGGAAGAATAAATGAGGATGTCATCGATATAGCGATAACACATTTATTCAAGTACTCACGCAGTACTTCGTTGATATACGCCTGGAAGACCGACGGAGCGAAGCCAAGCCATATGGCAAGACCCGATACTCGTAGTGCCGGAGCGGGTACTAAATGCCGTCTTCCACTCATCCCCTTCACGTATGCGGATGAGGTTGTAGGCGCTGCGCAGATCGAGTTTGGTGAAAACTACCGCGTCTCGCAACTGCTCCAGCGCAGACGGCACCAGAGGCAGCGGATAGGCGTAGTTCACCAAGAGGGAATTGAGCCCCCGATAATCCACGCATGGCCTCAGACCACCGCCTTTCTTTTTTGACAAAGAATACGCTGGCTGAGGCAGGCGAGGTGGAGGGGACGATATAGCCCTGCGCTAATGCCTCCTGGACATACTGCTGCATGGCTTTCTCCTCTTCTAATGACAGAGGATATACCCGTCCTCTCGGGGGGAACACTGCCCTCTTTAAGCTCAATTTTGCAGTCCCATGGGCGATGCGGAGGAAGCTGTGTCGCCTTCGAGGGACTGAATACATCGGCCATCTCCTTGTACTGGGAGGGAATCTTGATCTCACTTGCCACGCTAGGACTCTCGATGGTGGTGGAAGTCAGTAGCAAGGGGGCGTGGCTCGGAGGGCTCTGTGTGACTGGTGTAGGTGCACTCCAGTGTGAAATGTGACCGTCATACCAGCTAAGGATGGGATGGAACTGTCGGAACCAGGGAAGCCCTAAGGTGAGATCATAAGTTAGGTTGGGAAGAACGCAAAATACTTGTGACGAGGAGTGCCCTTGAACCGTGAGAGTGAGGGGGGGGTGTGTTGACTCATAACCCCGCCACCCACAGGCCTGCCGTCCAGTGCACGCACTCTTCTCGGCCGTTCCAGGTCCCTCAACGGCAAGCGCATCTTCCTTGCCAGGTCCGCGGTCATCATGTTCCCCGCGGCTCCCGAGTCCACTAGGGCATAAACGCCACAACACATCCCCTGGTAAGTAATTTCCACCTTTATAGTGAGCAATTGGTTCACCATGGATCTACTCACCCGGGCCTTCTCGTTGTTCGGGTGAGCACGATCCTCCTCTACTGGTTCCGTGGCGCCCAGCTGCATCGGTTCGGGTGGTCTCCAGTCTCTTTTAGGTGCAGGGGGTGATCGTGGTCTAAACGCCCTCGCGCGTCCTCCAGTGGAGCTCCTCTCCTGAAGGAGCCGGTCGTAGGTGATGGCCATTCTGACCACCGAGTTAAATGTTTGTTCCTCTTGCCTGCATGCGAGTTCGGCTCGTAGTTGCGGTCTTAACGCCGATAGGAATGCATCGGTCAATGCCGCATCGTTCCACCCTGTCCCCGCCGCTGTCGTGCGGAATTCGAGGGCGAATGCAGCTGCCGTTTTATTTCCCTGTCTCATGTTCAACAAGGTTTGACCACACGCCCCCCTTGGCGTGGGTGATGAAACACTTCTTTTAGTTCGTTAATAAATGTATCAAAACTAGATAGGAGGGGCGACTCTCCTGTCAGTAATGCGGCTCCCCACGTCAGAGCCTTACCGCTAAGTCTCGAAATGACGAAGGATATCTTCGCCTGGTCCGTGAGATTCTCTTGGTACCTGAAGTAGAGTCCACATTGGGCCAGGAATCCTTCACATTTTTCGGGGTCTCCATCATACGGCTCTGGGGGTGCCAAGGGCAGTCTAACCCCTCAATCCTCTGGGAGGGGGGTTACTAGCCTGCTGAGACAACGACTGAACACAGGTGGTTAGAGTTTGTAGTAGCGCCGTAACTCACCCATTTCTTGATGATGCTGCTCCAGAACAATGCCTTGCGCATTCAGTACTTCGATTGCCGAAGGCCCACTACCTCCTGCTGCACCAGGCTGCACATTCTTCTACGTATTTAGGTTCACAGCAGGAGGCGAGGGTAGCGAGCCTTGACTTTTATTATCTTCCATTCTTAGAATAATGTACAACACAAGTAAAGGCACTCTGCCTTGAAAAGGAGAAACAATAAAGCGATTCTTTAGTAGATAAAAGGTGTCGTCCAGGGCAGCAGCAGAATCTCCTGGAATGTCAGCGGAGTGGGTTCCTTCCAGGTAAGGCCAATGTGCAGCACTGAACGACAGGACCTGTGGGCTTAAATAATAACCTAGAATACCGTGCACAGGTGTCAGTACTCAGGTGAGTGGGAAGGTGGGAGTGACCGGGTCTGTGTGGGGGTGTGTCGGTGCCAAGTGAGGGTGTGACGTGTTCGGGGTGTCCTCGCGGGTGCCCTCTGGTGGCGATCCCGCCTTCTCACCGTGACAAAACCACTAGTACACTTGTAAATCTAATCCATTTTTAAAGAAAATTACACCAGAATCCAGTTGTTGAAGCAGGTTTCAAGTTCACAATTCATAATTTTATTGACTGGAGTCTGATATGTTAGTCATGCAAACCAATATTACAGTAAGAGACCTGGCATCCTTCACAACCACTTTCTTCTCTAACCTACCCCACTTATGCCAGTACTTTTTTGGACCTCCTTGGATTCTCTTCTTACTAAAGTATTTGAAGAAGCTGAAAAAATAATGAACAAATGCTGCCTGGGGGAGTAATTGTACTCCTTTTCCCATTGGTAAGTTTTATAATGTGAATTTAATTATCTTGGAATACATATATGACAGCGTTTACATAGTTAACTGGCTTGTGGTATTTTTTCTAGCATTTGTTGCAACATAAAAAGGTCAGTGAGATGATGATGTGGTATTTGCTAAGGAAGGTGACATGGTCACTGTTACTTTGCACTTCTCATCTGGAGATAAGAGAGTTGCAGCTCTCTGACTGTTACATTTTACTGTGGCGGAGTCACACAGTGGAGTGCAACATACTTGAGTTTGGGGAAGGAACAGAAGTGCTCATACAAGGTAAATGTGATTTTACTGTGTTAACCGCATTCATAAATTAAAACAATACTTTGTCTGGCTTTACATTAACTATTTGCATTATATGCTTTAAATATTTGTGTTAAAGCCATGTTGGTGTTATTAGACTCTCTAAGTAACCATTCCATTCCTTTAGCTTCGTAGTAACATAGTCTGTCTGTGCAGGAGAACAGTTTCTGCTAGTTCAGACAAGACTCAGGAAAACCTCATCCAGCAATAATTGTAAGAAGAGCTCTGAGGCTAGCTCTCCTACACAAAGATGTATACACTAGTTCACCAAGAGGAACCGCTGCCTCTCTGATGCTGGAGCTTACTATTGTGCTGTGGCTGCATGTGTGGAGAGATACTGTTTGGAAATATTGTTTATAAATAAACCTTTGAAGGTTAACAGATTCAGCTTTAGAAACCCATTCATATATTGTTCATATATGCATTCAGTGTAAGCAAATGGTTTATTCATTTAAAATGTTAATAAAAATGAGCACACCTGTCATGGTCTACATTTCCCACAATCTTCCTGTTCATTCTCCATCCCTTGTGCACTGATTCTATCTGTTGCTTAGTCTGGTGGTCTGCTGGTTTATACATGTTTGACCTCGGTGTTTTTTTTTCCACTACGATTTTGGAATGCCCCTTTCGTTTCTCATTAAATTCCTTTTTACCAAACTGACTCACAACTCCACATATGCCTGCATATCCTGACAATAATTTAATCAGCATTGGTATTGTCAAAGAATCCTCCAACATGACATTCGCATTCAGCTCTTCTGAAGTCTGCTTAAAATTATTTTTCAGTACACATAAAAGAATGTTTTAAGTTACATTCACTTTGCTCTACACCCAGCAGCATATAGACACTGTATCTCCACACTTCCTTGTGCCTGCTGCTCCACACACACACACACATGCACACACACACACCTCCATACTCACTGGTCTTCCTTGCTCTGATTCACCTGCCAAAAGTTACCTTCACCTGGTACTTCTTTCCCTCACTATTTTAGTCTCACAGGCCTTAAGAACTTCACATTGACCCTTTCTAGTAGCATGGAAGCCTGTGTTGGTTCCTGTGACGTACCGCCGGTCTCCCCCGTCCCTCAGGTGGGCCGGGCCTATAATCAGGCCACCACCTGAGGGTCGTTTGTCCATCTATATATGTCTTGTCTTTGTACCAGTTGACTGCTGGTCATTATATCCTTCATTTGGATCATGTCACGTTCATGATTCAGTTGGTGCACGTTCTCCATTAAATCCTCCCTTTTCCCTGAGACTTGGCATGATCTCTTCCTTTTTCGTTCGCACTCCCTGCCCGTCACAAGGACATTAACAGAGACTTTGCATATTTACAGTTTTTACAACTGCTAACAAGCATTTTCCAATGCATAAGATACCTTTTCAAAACTCTAAAAACATCATCACAGCTACTTTAAAGGCCAAATACTTTTTGAAATTTTTCATTTGGCCAAATGCTTTCATCCACATCACATCTGATATTTTCCCTTGCTAATCACCTGGGATAGAAACACGCCTTACCCTCCTGGACATATTGGTGCCGCAGTTCCTAATTGAAGCCACAGTGACCATCTGAGGTTCGGCTGCACTCATTCACAAGCCTGTCTGAGTGACAGACCATGATTTATCACATGGTGGCTCGAATTTCATCGACAGTAGTTCTTACCCTTCGTTGAATGCCACCACGTATTCTTACTCCTCTCCCTTTTCCTTACTGTGGCCCAACTATTCCTCTGACTTGATTTTTCTTTCCTCTCTCTCACTCTGCTCCTGTACCCACATTAACCAAACTCAGCCCCAAAAAATACTTATTTATGTGTCCATGTGACTGACAGCACCTGGCTGAGTCTCCACTACCTGTGGTTGGGATCAGCTGTTGGTCTATCACTGCATTTTATTACAATGATCTGTACATTCAGAAATATGTATGAATTTTGTGATTGGGTAAACTTGTATGTACAGAAAATGTAAGCACATGAAAGAAACATGTTAATAGGCTACATTTTTAATTGTTATTTTTAAAAACAACATGAATTGTATTAATGGTGTAGCCCACAACAGACAGCTAAGTTTGCTGTATTTAAAGTTTTGAAAAAATATCTTAAGTATTGGTAAATGATTGTTAGCAATCGTAAAAAAACTGTAAACATAAATTTCTGGAGACTTGTAATAAAGAAGAAATTATCCAGGTTAACATCCAAACATATTTCAATTGTTATACGCATTTATGATATTTTGGCAAAAAATAAGAAGCAGAAGATTTTCCAATTTCTTGCTCGGAGGGCCTACTGTCATAATCACAGGAACTGTATTGCCTCAAAAAGTTTGGTCCTGGTTTTTGGTCTTTCAAGGTTCCTGCAGCATGAAATGAAAAATGCTAAGAAAAGGTTTCTTTCAGTCCCTCTACTGGGGACCACAAGTTCATGAGCCAGGACTGAGGAAACCCTTCTTATCAGATTCTCCAGGATCTAGTCTGAGGAATTATGGCTTGCACCAGGGCAGAAGTTCTCCTTTATGGCCCCTGATGCATTCCTAACCTCAAAGCATCACCTTTGGAATTTGCAAACAGACCTATATCCAAGAATGCCGAAATTGACCATGATTCTCATAACTCTATATTCTGGTATAGGTATTGGATTCTAACCCATTTTAGAGGAAGCAGCTCATCGAGACCATTCCAAAGACACCAAACGTGGAATTATTCTAATTAAGTAAAGGATAAATTATAGGTAAAGAATACAGGATTATCTGATCATGGAGCCTGCAGTATTCAGTTTCTGGAACATAACTAGACAATTCTACACTGTGCTATCAGGATGTTTGAACATAAAGATTAAATCCTGTCTCATTATTATTGAAATGATTATGTGAACTGTGTGTTCCATATTAACGCATATATACTACTGATCATATTTTCCTTGTTTACCATGTTATTCACTTATGAGGCTAATATCACATCTCTTTTATTCTTATTGGTGTAATGTACATGTTTTAATCTGGTTATTTTTACTAATAAGTTGATTATCTCCTCAGCTCCAGTATGGTGAGTTAAGGTGTTACGAATAGACCACACAGAGAGGGATCCAAATGCGGAAACGAGTTCGCCTTTATTTGATCAGACAGTACACTTATACTAAAGGTGTCAGCAGTATAGCGTAACGCGAACTCGTCCTCAAAGTCGTTGTCAGGACGGTCAGGGTCAGGCACGGGCAGGCAGATTCCGGGAGGTACCAAATCGCTAGGCAAGAGACGAGGTCTAGGACGTAAGCAGAAGTCGGTACACAGGTAAGGTAATAATAACAGGTAATAAGGCAGGTAATAATAACGCTCGGTACGCAACATGGGTTAGCAATACTTCGCAACCAGGAAGTGACAGAGGGGTGTATATATATGGGAAGAAAGGGGAGTGGAAAAGAGCAGGTGATCAGAGGGCGGAGGAAGGGGTGTTGATCCTAACATTACCCCCCCTCTGACGAGCGGCTCCAGCCGCTCTAACACGGGAGGAGGGCGGGCGGCCACGGCGCCTGGGGGCGGGGGAGTCGGGGTGGGCAGTGTGAAACTCTGAGATGAGAGACGGGCATAGAATGTCCCTGGCTGGCACCCACGAACGTTCCTCTGGGCCGTATCCTTCCCAGTCCACTAGGTATTCTAGACCGTGTCGTCTCCGTCGTGATTCCAATAATACTCGAACAATGTAAGCGGGGCGGCCCTCGATATCTACAGGTTCGGGAGGTGTGTCGGATACGAGGGGGCAGACATGGGGCTGTAATGGACGGGTTTTAACAGGGAAACGTGGAAGGTGGAATGAATACGGTACTGAGGGGGGAGTTGAAGTTGGTATGATACAGCGTTTATGCGACGGAGGATTTTAAACAGACCGATGTATTTAGGACAGAGTTTTTTACAGGGTTTCCGTAGGTTGATGTGTTTGGTAGACAGCCACACTCTTTGGCCAGGATGATATACCAAGGTGGGGAGGCGACGGCGGTCAGCATTTAGTCGACGAGTGTGCAGGGCACGGCGTAACTGAACATGGGCCATTTCCCAGGTACGGGCACTGCGGCGGAGCCAGTCATCCAGGGCAGGTATGTCAGACGGGGTTTTGTCCCACGGGGAAAAGGCGGGTTGGTACCCGTACACACACTGGAAAGGTGTAAGCTTAGTGGATGAATGGGTAAGCGAGTTCCTCGCATACTCAGCCCAGGGAATAAATTTGTGCCAGTCGTGGTGGGTAGTGTAGTATTGTCGCAAGAGCCGCCCTACTTCCTGGTTTGTCCTCTCTACCTCTCCATTGGACTGGGGGTGATAACCCGAGGTTAGGCTGGTGGAAACTCCGAGTAGTTTACAGAATTTCCTCCAGACAGAGGAGGTAAATTGCACTCCCCTGTCTGACACAATGTCCTCGGGTAATCCGTAATTACGAAACACGTAATTGAACACCGCTTGGGCCGTTTCCATGGCCGTGGGCAGCTTGGGTAAGGGGATGAGTCGACACATTTTTGAGAACCGGTCAACTACGGTCATGATAACTGTGTTGCCCCCTGCCGTCGGCAGATCAGTGATGAAATCTATAGCGAGGTGGGTCCAAGGCCGGTGAGGAATAGGAAGAGGGAGGAGTTTTCCAACGGGCAGTGTACGAGGGGTGCGTGATTGGGCGCAGGTGGCACAGGCGAGTACATAATCACGAACGTCATCTTCCCAGGATCGCCACCAGTAATGCTTAGAGATTACATTCTTGGTGCGGGTAATCCCAGGGTGACCTGCGCTCACCGAATCGTGAGCTATCTGGAGGAGGCGACCCGAAGAGACATGGGTACGTACTCCTTACCCTCTGGGCAATCCTCCGGTCTAGGTTCCTTGCGAAGCGCCTCCTCTAGTTCCTCTTGAAAGTTCCACCTAATGGCTCTCAGAAAGCAAGTTTCAGGTAGGATTCTTGCCTGGGGTTGAGACGTTGTGCTGATTTCGTGCTGATTTCAAGTATTCCAGGTTTTTATGGTCTGTGTATACGATGAAGGGATGTTCAGCTCCCTCCAGCCAGTGACGCCACTGTTCTAACGCGAGTTTGATCGCGAGGAGTTCGCGATTCCCCACGTCGTAGTTCATCTCTGCGGGCTGTAGTCGCTTGGAGTAGTAGGCACAGGGGTAAAGTTTCGGGGGTTGCCCTTGGCGTTGTGAAAGGACTCCCCCCACGCCAGTCTCTGACGCGTCGACTTCGACTATGAAGGGGAGTGTCGGATCAGGTAGGTGTAATACAGGGGCAGTCGTGAAAGCTCGTTTGAGTGTGGAGAAGGCTCTGTCTGCTTGGGCATTCCACTCGAAATTCCATCGCTTCCCCCCTTTCAGGAGATTCGTGAGCGGTGCTGCTAACGCCCCAAAGCCCCTGATGAACCTGCGGCAGAAGTTAGCAAAGCCCAGGAAACGCTGTAATTCCTTCTGTGAACAAGGAGTGGGCCATGACGTCACTGCCTCCACCTTATCTGTATCCATGGCGATCTTCCCCGGTGAGAGCGTGCAGCCTAGGAAAGTTATAGAATTCCGGTGAAATTCGCATTTTTCGGCCTTCACGAAGAGGTGGTTCTGACGAAGGCGTTGCAGAACCGCAGATACATGTTGAACGTGCTCAGAGGGCGAAGAGGAGTACACAAGGATATCATCAATGTAGACGAACACGAATTTCTCAATCATATCTCGGAAGATCTCGTCCATGAAGGCCTGAAATACCCGCGGGACTATTTGCCAGTCCATACGGCATGACCAGGTATTCGTAATGGCCCCTGGCTGTGACGAATGCAGTCTTCCACTCGTCTCCCTCCCTTATCCGGATCAGGTTATAGGCGCTCCGCAAGTCCAGTTTTGTAAAGATATTAGCTCCCATCAATCGTTCTTGCGACGCTGAGATGAACGGAAGAGGATAGGCGTATTTGGAAGTGACTGCGTTGAGCGCCCGATAATCAATGCAGGGGCGCAGACCCCCCCCCTTTCTTCTCTACGAAGAAAAAACCTGCGGCTACCGGTAACGTGGATGGCCGGATGAACCCCTTCTCCAGAGCCTCACGGACATAGGATTCCATGGCATGATCCTCCGGTCTGGACAACGGGTAAGGTCTTGTTCTTCGAGGGAGGGGGGATCCTGGCAGGAGGTCTATCGCGCAGTCCACCAATCTGTGAGGCGGGAGATGACTGGCTCTCTCTTTACAGAAGACGTCTGCGAATTCCTGATATTGGGCCGGCACAGCGTCGGCTAGGGGTGTGTGAGGACTCTCCACTGTGGAGGATCGGAGAGGTAAGTGCATACATTCCGTTAGACACTTAGGTCCCCACTTCGTGAGTTCTTTAGCCTTCCAGGAAATAACTGGGTCATGGGAGGACAACCAGGGAAAACCGAGGATTACAGGATCCTTAGGGGAGGATATGAGGAAGAACTGTCTCACCTCGCTATGGAACAGCCCCACTTTCAGCGTGATGGGGTGAGTGCAGCGATTAACTAACCCTTCTCCTATGGGTTGGCCATTCAGCGTTGATCTGAAGGGGGGGTGTGACGGGAGTGGTAGGGATTTCTAGGTGGTTTACTAAATTTTCATCCATGAAATCACCTGCGGCGCCTGAATCTATTAGGGCCGACAGAGTATGACCCTCTCCCCCCCGAAGTATTTGTACAGGGATATTAAACTGGTTACGCCCTACAAAAGGTATCAGAGTTTTTCTTACTCGTTCTTCCTCTCCAGGGCGTCTCCGACGAACAGGGCATCTGTCACGGAAGTGGCCTCCCTCTCCACCGTATATACACAGTCCATTCCGGAGGCGTCGGGATCTCTCGAGGGGGCTCAGCGGAGCCCTGCCCAGCTGCATGGGTTCAGGAACGTCACGGACCTCGGTGACCAGACGTGGGGGATGTGTGCGTGTGGCGGCTGAACCTCCTCCAGCATTGGGCTGTGAACTGCTTCTAGTATTGGGATGATGAGCGACGAGTACTTTGTCGACGTTTATCGCCGCTTGAATAAACTCTGACAGTGTCAAAGTCTCACTCAGATAAGCCAGTTCCACCTGGAGATCCACCCTCAGTCCCCGGCGGAACACGGTCTTCAGGGCGGAGTCGCTCCAACCGCTACCTGCGGCCAACGTGCGGAACTCCCGTGCGTAATCCACAGCACTGCGATTTCCCTGACTCATGTCGCAGAGCTGGTTTCCCACGTCTCGGCCGCCCGCTGGGTGGTCAAACACTGTAAGGGTAACCAAAAGAAATAATCTATATAATAAACAACAAAAGATAGGAAGCAAACAGTAAATGGAAAACTTGAGATAGGCCAGGAAATGGCGCATGAGAAAACACTCGAAATGAGAAAAGGCATAGGCGAGTAAACATCTGAGAGCGAGGCTGACTGAATGCGAGAAGACACAAACAATCCAGCAGTGAGATGCTGCCACCGTCTCCCAAGTACTAGGGAGAACAGGTGCAACACCTCACTGCTGATTGCGAGGAATGCGTGCTCGCGAACTCCCTCTGGTGGAGACAGAGGGAGTCGCGCTGGGACCAGCCCTGACAGAGCCCCCCCGTCTAGGACCGCGACCCCGCGGTCCCAGGGCAACAGCCCTGTCACGATAGAAGTCCCTAATAAGGGATGGGTCCAGAATGCGCGCAGCAGGAACCCATGAGCGTTCCTCAGGACCATACCCCTCCCAATCGACAAGGAATTGTTCATGGCCCCGGACACGCCGCACGTCCATCAGACGATGGACGGTATAGGCCGGGGACCCGTCGATGATGCGTGGAGCAGGAGGGGCCGGTTGGGCGGAACCTCCCGGCGAACCACAAAGAAACGGCCGTAGGCGCGAAACATGGAAGACAGGGTGAACCCGCATAGAAGGGGGCAAAATCAGCCGGTAAGCAACCGCATTAATCCGGCGAGCGACCTTAAACGGACCCAGAAAGCGAGGCGCTAACTTCTTGGTTCCCCCACGAACAGGGAGGTCTTTAGCGGACAACCACACACGCTGACCGGGCCGAAATGAAAGGGCGGGCAGACGGTGTTTGTCAGCACTGCGGCGATGACCGTCAGAGGCCTTTAGCAATGCGCGGCGTGCACGAGACCAAGCCTTACGGCACCTCCGGACTTGAGCAGCAGCGCTGGGAACGACGCCCGGCGACTCTTGGTCCGCGAACAACGGAGGAGGAAAGCCAAAAAAAGGCATTCAAACGGGGACATCCCTAAGGGCGAGTGCCAAAGCGTGTTGTGGGCGTATTCAGCCCAAACCAAATGGTCGGCCCAGGAAGCCGGGTTAGAGGACGCTAGACACCTCAACGTCTGCTCTAAGTCCTGGTTGACTCTCTCAGTTTGACCGTTAGATTGGGGATGGAAGCCGGACGACAGACTGGCCGTAGCACCGAGCAGGTCCAGGAAAGCAGTCCAGAACCGACTCGAGAACTGTGGTCCACGATCAGAGACTACATCCTTGGGGAACCCGTAGTTTTCGTACAACATGCTCAAGGAGCAATGACGCGGTCTCCCGAGCCGTAGGAAGTTTGGCTAACCCAATGAATTTGCTGAACTTAGAGAAGCGATCAACAATAACCAGGATAGTAGTTAACCCTTTGGACGACGGCAAACCAGTAACAAAATCTAAGGACACGTGGGACCATGGCCTAGACGGGACAGGAAGGGGGAGAAGGAGACCCGCAGGCTTGGACCGAGGCACCTTGCCTCGAGCGCACACTTCACATTTAGAGACGAAATCCCGAACTTCCTGATCCATGCGAGGCCACCAGAACCGGCGTCTTATAAACTCGAGTGTGCGTCTAGAACCCGGATGCGCTACAAAGCGCGACGAGTGCCCCCAGTCTAAAACCTTACCCCGTACGGCAGAGGGAACATAAAGACAATTAGGAGGACACCCCCCAGGGTCGGGTTCGGCCACGAGCGCTTGTTTAACCTCGGCCTCAATTTCCCACTGAACCGGAGCGACAATTATCTCGGGAGGGAGGACGGTCTCGAGAGGAGCGAGAACAGCACTAGGCTCCCATTGTCTCGACAGCGCATCGGGCTTAGTGTTCTTTGAACCAGGATGATACGACAGAGTGAAATCGAACCGAGCGAAGAACATAGCCCACCGGGCTTGCCTGGAGTTCAAACGCTTCACTTGTTGCAGATAAGCGAGATTTTTGTGGTCCGTCCAGACAACAAAAGGATGCCTAGCTCCCTCGAGCCACTGGCGCCACTCTTCAATGGCTAGTTTTACAGCCAACAGTTCTTTATCGCCAACATCATACCTACTCTCTGTGGGGGTAAAGCGGTGAGAGAAGTACGCGCACGGATGTAACCGAGGGGGATCACCAGTCCGTTGAGACAAAACGGCCCCAACCCCCATATCAGAGGCATCAGTCTCGACCACAAAAGGTAAGTCTGAATCAGGTACACGCAGAATAGGAGCAGAAACAAAACGATTCTTTAGCTCCTCGAACGCGGTTTGAGCTGCGGGGGTCCAAGTGAACTTACCCGCTTTCTTGCTGGTGATAGCAGACAGCGGAGCAGCCAATGTACTAAACCCCTTAATGAATCGCCGATAAAAATTGGCAAATCCCAGGAAACGTTGCGTAAGACGCACAGAGGTAGGGGTAGGCCATTGCTCCACCGCCCGGGTTTTGGCAGGGTCCATAGCCAACTTGTTTGCAGAAACCACAAAACCAAGGAATTTCACCTCACGAGCATGAAACATAGACTTCTCAAGTTTGACGCAAAGGTGGTGTTCTAAAAGGAGTTGGAGAACCCGCCGCACATGACGAACATGATCGGGAGAGAGCGACTGTAAATGAGGATGTCATCTAAATAAACAAAGGCGTAATCATCCAAAGCCTCTCTCAACACCTCGTTAACGTACCGCTGGAAGACCGCAAGAGCATTCATGAGACCAAACGGCATCACAAAATATTCGTAGTGTCGAAGGTGTAATGAAAGCGGTTTTCCACTCGTCCCCCTCTCGTACCCGTATCAGATTATACGCACTGCGTAAATCCAGTTTTCGTGAAAACCGTGGCACCTTGTAAAGCCTCAAAAGCGGTAGATATGAGAGGAGAGGGTGACGGTCCTTGACCGTGATTTTATTCAATCCCCTGTAGTCAATGCAGGGGACGCAACCCACCGTCTTTTTACCAACGAAAAAAATCCTGCGCCAGCGGGAGAGGTAGAGGGTCTAATAAATCCGGCAGCAAGCGCTTCTCAAATATAATCGTCCATCGCTTTTCTTTCAGGGCGAGCCAACGAGAATAACCTCCCACGGGGAGGTGTAGTACCCGGGAGCAGGTCAATGGCAATATCGTACGCCCTGTGCGGAGGTAAACAACCAGCTCTACGTTTACTGAAAACCTCTTTTAAATTGTGGTAAGCTTCAGGAACGTCTCCGAGATCAAACGTCTCGAGATGCCCATCCGACTCCGCATCGGATTGCGTTTTGAGGCATGACTGCTCACAGCATTTTCCCCAATTTCTAATAGACAAATTTAGCCAATCTATCTCGGGGTTATGTCGTTGAAGCCAGGGAAAACCCAGAATCAACTGCAAATTAGGCGCGTCGATGACATAAGGAGCGAGTAATTCGCGATGGCTACCTATTTGGATAGTTAACGGGACGGTTTGATGAGAAACACTTCCCGAGGTAAGTAGCCTGCCGTCGACCGCAGCGACCGAGAGGGGTTTGTCGAGGGAACTAGCGGTATCTTAAGTGAGGACACTATGGAGGCGTCAATAAAGTTCCCTGCAGCTCCGGAATCCACTAAGGCCAATAATCTATGTTCAGGAGAATCCTTCCAAGAGACAACTACATGCGGGGGTTAATCCTAGTGCGGGGGAGTAGATGTTGCGGCCCGTCGGAGCTACTCCATTCAACGACGAGCCTGCCCTTTTTCCTGCAAAATAGGGCATGCGGAAAGTTCGTGGTCCTTGGCCCCACAATAAATACAATGACCCTCTCGAATACGAGCCCGTCGCTCGAGCCTGGACAACCGAGTGTGCCCCAGCTGCATAGGCTGAACAGAGTTGTCATCAGAGGCCGAGGCGTCGAACCGGGCAGAGGGATCGAGAGGTGTTTTAGTGGGCGAACGACGTGACTTCTTACACTCGCGTAGTCTATTATCCATTTGGACCGTGAGATCGATCAGATCATCTAATACAGAGGTGGTCTCTTTAAAGGATAGCTAATCCTTGAGCTCTTCGTTGAGCCCTTTCGTAATAAATGCTTCCCAGAGCTTCCTCTCCCCAATCACACTCCGCTGCCAGGGTGCGAAAATTCAGGGAGTAATCTGCTACTGACTGGCGACCCTGACGAGGTCGGAGTAATCTAATTCGAAACCCTCCGGTGGTAGGATGAAAAAAAGCCTGACGCATGGCAGTGGAGAAACGCTCAAATGAAGCACAAATCTCTGGATGATTTTCCCAAAGCGGGGAGTAGCCCAACGCAAAGCTTTGCCAGCGAGCAATGTCATAGCATAAGCTACCTTAGATCTCTCTGAGGGAAACCGTGAGGGTTGTTGCTCAAATATGAGTGAGCATTGTAATAAGAACCCCCCTACATTCGTCCGCATCACCATTGAAACGGGCCGGGGACGGTAGAAAGGGTTCAGGTACCGCACGGGACGATGACGGGCTAGGAGGCGAACTGACTGAGTTGGAGGGTTGGGCAGCAGCTGGGGCGGCATGGAGCTGTCCTAAGATCTGCTGTAAGGTTTGCTCATGCCTGCCCACAGTCTGCCCTTGAACAGTCAGGATGTTCTTTACTTCCACGAAGGCTTGAGCTATTGCTGGATCCATGTTTGACTGGATTGTTCTGTAAGGGTGGCTCAGTCCGGGAGGACTGATCACCCGGGTTTTTAGGGACTGATACAGGGGCAATAGCGACAGCAGTGAACTAAGGCCTCCGCCAAAATAGTGCGGGAAAAGTCGAGAAAATAAAATGTAAAAATAAGGAATGAAAAATAGTAAACAAAAGACACGGAGCAAAACTCTACGTGGAGGTAAGTATAACGAGAACATAAGAGAGCACACGGACACGGTCAACGTGGCGAATAAGGTAAGTAACCAAAAGAAATAATCTATATAATAAACAACAAAAAGATAGGAAGCAAACAGTAAATGGAAAACTTGAGATAGGCCAGGAAATGGCGCATGAGAAAACACTCGAAATGAGAAAAGGCATAGGCGAGTAAACACCTGAGAGCGAGGCTGACTGAATGCGAGAAGACACAAACAATCCAGCAGTGAGATGCTGCCACCGTCTCCCCTAAGTACTAGGGAGAACAGGTGCAACACCTCACTGCTGATTGCGAGGAATGCGTGCTCGCGAACTCCCTCTGGTGGAGACAGAGGGAGTCGCGCTGGGACCAGCCCTGACAAACACGGCCCGAAACAGGGAGTTGAACTGGTCCTCGGACTGGAGGGCAGGATCATTACTGTTCCAAAGTGCAGTGGCCCACCTCCCGCTTCTCCGGTTAGATGGGAAATGATGAAATCCACCTTGGTTTTGTCGGATGGAAACTTTGTGGGGTTGTAGGTGAAATACATTGAGCACTGCATGAGGAAGTTTCGGCAGCGTTCCGGGGAGCCGTCATACCGTTCTGGTTCCGCCACAGGGACGCAGTCCGCGGGAGGGGCTGAGGCAGGTGGCGTCGCCAAGGCGGTAGCAGCCAGTTGGGTGGAGAGAGAAATAATAGTATTCTCACGGGTACGGGCTGCCTCGGCGAGTTGTTGCACCGACTCGTGCAGAGCATTAATGGCGGCTTCTTGGTGAGCGAGTCGAGCCGTGGTCTCCGCTGGATCCATAATTCGTAGGCGAAGTATTTCTGTTACGAATAGACCACACAGAGAGGGATCCAAATGCGGAAACGAGTTCGCCTTTATTTGATCAGACAGTACACTTATACTAAAGGTGTCAGCAGTATAGCGTAACGCGAACTCGTTCTCAAAGTCGTTGTCAGGACGGTCAGGGTCAGGCACGGGCAGGCAGATTCCGGGAGGTACCAAATCGCTAGACAAGAGATGAGGTCTAGGACGTAAGCAGAAGTCGGTACACAGGTAAGCAGGCAGGTAATAATAACGCTCGGTGCGCAACATGGGTTAGCAATACTTCGCAACCAGGAAGTGACAGAGGGGTGTATATATATGGGAAGAAAGGGGAGTGGAAAAGAGCAGGTGATCAGAGGGCGGAGGAAGGGGTGTTGATCCTAACATAAGGAAGCCTGTCAAAGAGTGAATACTATTGAAATGCCGTAACTAAAATATCCTGACAAACCAATTCTCCTTTATTCCTAAATGATGTACCTGAAGTAAAAGTATATAGCATATTTTTCCATGTCTGTTGATATGTAATTTAACTTTTTCCTACTTTGCCATGGTTCTGTCTCTTAGTTGTTGCATTGCTTTTGTTTCCAACTGGAGGTAAATGCCTTTACTTTGAATATTCATAGGCATGACAAGTCTCTCCCTCCTCGCAACGCCCTTGGATCAATACTAAAACTTAGTAACCTAGTAAGAAAAGTTAGTTGAAGTGGAAGTCGGAATTTGGAGTTGGAAAGAAGCCAAAACATCACTACAAGAAATGTGCCTGGATTTCAACGAAAACATCAACCGCAAGGGAATCCGAGAATTAATTATTTAATTTAAGTAAAGCACGTGAGTTCGTTCATTAGCACGTGAGTTCGTTTAAACTCATGTAATTTGCTCTAGCCCATGTCGCAAAGTTATCTTGCCTCTCATGTTTGTTTGTAGAGTTAGGATTAGTTTTGTCTTCGGAAGGAATCAATACAAATTCTTTAGTAGCGCTTAAAGACTGGCGAGCGAGCACACTCGCCTCTCCAAGTCCACGAAGGCCTCACTTACTCAACGAAGTGTACAGAATGGAATGGATCCGTTCATACATCGTCGCTCAACTTCACCAAACAGCTGGGTCACTGTGAGTGCTTGGTATTACCTCCGAAAGTACCCCAGCTGGCACACGACCGACCTTCAACGTTGAAATGTGGTTGAAATATGGTTAAAACAAAGTTTAATGTTAAATGATTGCGTAAACGTTGAACTATTAATGGTGAATCAACATAATATCTTCAACCTGCCTTTGCATTGCAAGTTCAAAAAACACAATTAAAAAAAACGGTTGGATGCAAGGATGAAAAATGTAAGTACAAACAACTCTTTGGCATTGGATGAGGGTTTTGAAAGAGGTATTTATTATTATTATTATTATTATTATTATTATTATTATTATTCATTCATTCATTCGTCCAAAAACGTCGTCAAAAACAGGCAGGGAAGACAACATCAGGCAATGAAACAGTTTGGAATGTTTTGAGGCAGAAACTTTGCAATGACAAATCAACAAGTTTAAATAGAGGAGAAAGTATTCGACATCAATCAGAGCAACTCTGAGGCTTGTGTCATCACTCGAGGGATTCTGGCAGTTGTGCCGCCAGTCATGCAGGCGGAGGGCGTGAAATGTAAAGGTATGTCTTTTTTTATTTTTTCTTCTTACATAATATTATAGTGTATCATATATTTTTTCTGTTCCACCAGACTCGGCGGCGAGATAATCTCGCGAGACCCCTGGCTGCTTGGCGCCATTTTATAACCGTTGGTGTGGCGTATGCTGGGAGAGTTCGGCTCACTTGGCATCTTTTAAAGTTAAGTTAAGGTAAGCAAATAATAATAATAATTACACATATTAAAGTTATTAGTTATTAAAAGTTATTAAAACAGGTGACCCCAGTAACACTAGCTGGTTAGCTATTCTGACTAGGTGTTGTGAGGATGCCTGACTAGCTAGCATGAGCAAAAATTAGAAACGAGTGGATAAAAATTCAATATTTTTACAAGTTTAGATGTTCATTTGCCATTTTTGCAGTTGCTGCTGCTGTTTCCTAAGTGTGTGCCTGCTCATTTAACGTTACTAGTGTGTTATGAGGCTAGTTTGTGTGAGATTTAGTATAAGATATCTTTAGCTGCTAATGCGTCCCTGGACTACGAACCTGTAACGCTAACATCAGTAACGTTGTCCTTTTTAATTTTTCTTCTTGCATATATGCACAGTATATCTATTAATATCAAGGCATTTTTTTCTGTTTCACCAGAGATAATCTCGCGAGACTGTAAAGAGTGGAGTACGTCGAGAGAGTTCATTTTAAATTAAGGTAAGCTAAGTCAAAGTTTAGTCAATACCTGAGGGGCATAATTTTATTAATTACACAAATGCTAGCTAGCTCAGTAACGTTAGCTGGTTAGCTATTCTGGCCAGGTGTTGTGAAGATTATTATTACTTATTACTGTTTTTTTTGTATTACTATTTTATATTTGTCTTTTATACTGCTGTTTTTTACTGCTGTCTTTAATGTTGTTATTCTGTAGAGAGAGGATGATTGTTTCTTGACTGGAAACAGGGAAGCTGATGCGTTCTTAGCCAGTACACATACCTCCTGTTCGAACTCATATCATTACATACACTTAGTCTTACTTTTTTTTATTAAATAGATGGCCCATCTTAAAAAATGGAGAAGGCAAAATGCTAAGTTGCGTGCCATGGTGACATCAAGCAGTGACTCGCAGAACGATCAGTCTTCACTTACAGTTGGGGCTTGCCTGAGTGGAGCTAGCAACAGAATTCCAAGAGAACATTTGAATGATGCAGGGTGTGCTACAGACATTGAGACAGATGATATTGCATGTGACCAGGAGGACCAGCAGCATGACCAATACAGTGAAAGTTATAGTACTGAAATGGGCACCTCCTCAGACGAATCACATGATTTAAAAAGTGATTTGGCTAAACGGTTGAGAATAAAGCAACACGCACATCTGTTGACAACCTCCTCTCTCTGTTGAGAAAGCATGGACACCGGCTGCCTAAAGATGCAAGAACACTATTAGGAACTCCTCGCCAAGTAGAAGCACACGAGTTATGTGGTGGCCAGAGGACACGAGGACACGACATACACCTAAATTTTAGTGTAGATGGTTTGCCATTGTTCAAGTCATCCAATGTTCAGATTTGGCCAATTCTTTGCAGTGTGAAAAGGTTTCAGCCATTTGTTGTAGCCATATTTTGTGGCAGTGCAAAACCCAATTCTGTGAGCGACTTCATGTCAGACTTTCTTGAAGAGCTTAACAGGCTCCAGCGAGATGGAATTGCATTCCAAGATCATACCTTGAATGTGAAAGTCAATGCTTTCGTTTGTGATGCCCCAGCAAGAGCTTTTTTGAAATGCACAAAGGGACACAATGCATACAATGGGTGCGAGCGATGCACTGTTGAAGGACAATATGTGGACCACAGGGTTGTGTATAATTATCAGTCAGAAGTGAATATTTCGTTAAGAACAGATGAGGAATTCAACAGGCAGTCTTACTCTTCTCACCAAAGTGGACGGTCACCCCGGATAGATGCAGGCTTGCTGTGTATACAGTCGTTTGTGTTAGACTACATGCATCTGGTGTGCTTAAGAGTGGTTAGACGCTTACTAACCTTTCTTAAACTGGGACCAAGACAGTGTAAACTGTCTCAGAGGCAGATTGGTGAAATTTCATCTAAACTTGTGACTCTTAATGGGAAATTACCAAGAGAATTTGCCAGACAACCCCGGAGTCTTGCTGTTCTGGACAGATGGAAAGCAACTGGAGTTCCAACAGTTTTTACTGTACACAGGACCTGTTGCTTTTCACGCGGTGCTGCCTGAGAGCTTCCTGACACTAACTGTTGCCATGTCCATTCTATTACACTCTGATGACAGCACAAGAAATGCATATACTACCTATGCTGGGGAATTGCTGATGCATTTTTATAAAACATCTACAAAGCTCTACAGCCTGTCGTGGAAATTTCTGAAAATCAATTGAGGACTCAGACGTGGTTAACTGAATTAAATGAGTAATTTATTAAAAGGCATAAAATATGAAATAAATAAAGTAAATAAAGAAAGTAGCAAAGCAAAGTGAGAGCTTCGCCTAGTACGAAGTTCTCCATCACTAAGAGAGGGGCGCTCCCTCCTTAAGTACATTACAAGAACATAACATCAGCAATTCCGACAGACAGGTTGCCTTGAAAACAGCACGTACGCCGAACAGGCGCCTGGTAGCCTGTTTTGTCTACTTGTGTATATCTCCAGATATGGGGCTTACTTTAGGTTCCGACGGAAGAAACTGATGTCTCAGTTATACATGGAGACAGCTGAAGGCCCGACTGGGCAGACTACTGTCAAACGGTTGACATAGGGCTTTCGCCCTTTTCACCCTGTCCATATACACATGTGTGAGCTAAACATAAGACTCATGGTTACACTGAATCACATTTACTAACAGATTATGGTCCTTCTGCTAGTCAGAATGACTTAGACTAAATCATACAGTTCATGATGATCTGAAATAATATAATGACATGATTAAGATGAAATTATCATAATAATTTCTCTCACAAGCCCTATCTTCCCTTCGTACAATGTCCACTCTCTTACCCACTTGGCAGATGATGTTAAAAACTTTGGAACTTCATTAAATGAGATTTCTGCATTTCAGTTTGAAAACCATCTACAGAAACTAAAGAAAAGTGTCAGGAATGCAAAAAGGCCCATTTCACAACTGTCTAAGAGGATAGCGAAAATGGATAACGCCAAAGTTTGCATTACATCAACACCACACCAGACATTTGTGTCCACCAAAAAGAAGGATTCCTGTTTTCTTGTTGGAGATTGCTATGCATTTGTGAAGGAAAAGAGGACAGATGGAATGTGTTTCTGTGATGTGTACCACCTCAACAGTTTAGACAGTTTCTTTGATAAACCATGTGACTCTAAACTCATTAACATAGCACATCTGAGGCATGAAAGAAGAAATGGAAAACGAAAGCTAATTGAGCAAAAGTATTTGATGACGAAAGTTGTCTGTCTTCCTTGTGGAAGTGGCCTTGTTCTGATGCCAATGCTTATACGTATACGCATGGGTTTATTTTGGACCTCAAAATACCACGTATTCCTTCCAGCACCAGTGGACAGCCATCCGAACCTGGGAGACTCTCGCCCTGAATAAGGTGGCTTCATTCATCATGCTCTTGTTCGCTGCTACTATTATATATACTCACTACAGGATTCGCCCATATGGAAGCCCATTCCCGCCGCTTGAAGAAAAAAAAAGTCCATATAGTATGTCATTATGACTTGGTATCTCATAATTATGACTTAGTATCTCATAATAATGACTTACAATCTCATAATTATGACTTGGTATCTCATAATTATGACTTACAATCTCATAATTATGACTTGGTATCTCATAATTATGACTTACAATCTCATAATTATGACTTGGTATCTCATAACTATGACTTACTTTCTCATAATTATGACTTGGTATCTCATAATTATGACTTACTTTCTCATAATTATGACTTAGTATCTCATAATTATGACTTACTTTCTCATAATTATGACTTACCTTCTCATAATAATGAGATACTAAGTCATAATTATGAGATACTGTGGCGGCATGGGTTCCTTATGGAGGTACAGTCCAGCGTGCACACATCTTTTTCCAACCACCCTGCTTAAGTCACCCTGTGACTTAATCAGATGCCACGATCAATGAAAGCATGCTTCAGTGATGAGCATCGAAAACAAGCAGCTGTAGGTTTTAAGATCTGATGTTTTTACCACTATTGACTGTTACTGGACAGTGATAGGCGGCAATAGAGGTTAGATGGATTAATAGTGGTAACAACATCTACAATACTAATTGTTAAACTATTGTCTCTGAGCAACGCATATTGTCCTCGGAATGAAAAAATACCCTTAACATTTATGTTTATTGCCTAGCAGACTAGTATAAACCTTACAATTTATAAAAGGTTAAATAAAGTTTTATGTAGACAACTCTATCTCTAGCTGCTGCAAGTAGGACCCGTGATGCAAGCAGACCTGCAGTTGCAGTTTGGAACTGAAAGTTTTAGTCTGACCTGCATGTGTGCGTATTTTTGCATTTTGCACTTTACATTTGTTCAAGGCTGTTAGAATGCCCAGATGCTAGAATATTTTCAAACATTACATGTTGAGTATTTACAAACATTTCATCAATTACCTGGTGATTGACTGCATATTACATTTTATTAGAAGTTTTGTCACAATGTTTGTGTTGGAACTGTCACTGGATGTATGAGCTGTGTGACTTCTTAAGGTCACGGAACGTATCTGAGGAGACCATACAGGAACTTGGAAGGGATAAGGTAGTGAACCTGTTATAGGAATGATAAAAAATCTGTATTCATCCTACAGCAACTCTGGTTAATATTAACCAACTCCATGAAAATGTGCCTTTAAAACTAAGATTTTTTTCTCCTTTTATTTAGCTTGGCATTTTATTGAAGGGACCAGAATTTGTGGAAAGGATTGACAACTATTCAAAAAGTATTTTCTTTTATAGTGTCACGGTGAGACGACAGGGAGTCCACCAGAGGGCACCCACAGACACACGGAGCACCAGACACGCCCCCTTATTAGTTCGGCGCACTCCCCCTCATCGCACTGCACTACTCAGGTCACAATCCCCTGAGTATTAACACCTGTGCACTATCCCTCACATGTATATAAGCCCGCAGGTCCTGCTGTCCAGTGCTGCACATTACTGAAGCCTGGAGAAGAATTGCTGCTTGACGTCCCTACGCCTTCTGGCCCTGAGCATCACTGGAGCCGACGGATCTGCTAACTTATATGGACTACTTATATATTGTTTTCATTTGAAGTTTTGCTATTAAGCCTGAGTCTTTCAGTTTATTCTTACCATGGAGAATAAAGAGCTTTTTGCTAAAACCTCGCCTCCGGCTGTTCACCACTACCCGTTACAGAATGTGCAGCCGGGTGCAGCGGGAGGCGGTGAGCCCACCGCGATGGAGATCCTTAGCGCACAAGGCGCCCTACTGGGACATCAGCAGCAAGAAGTGGGTGAGATAAAAATTGCGCTCCAAACGCTAACGAGCTGTGTGCAATCCCTCACCCTACAGGCTAACACCCCCTCGCCAACACGAAGCGAGGGAGTGACAGTACCGATAGCTCCTCCTGAACCATACGGAGGAGACCCGGAGAAATGCGAAGGCTTCCTGGTCCAGTGCGGGTTGTTTTTCCAGTTTCAGGAGCACATGACTGACGCCGCCAAGGTAGCCTATGTAATTTCCAGACTCACGGGAAGAGCTTTAACCTGGGGAGCCGCTCTGCTCACAGGAAACTCCCCGTTAACTCAGAACTATGACTCATTTCGTGACGAGTTCAAAGAGGTTTTCAACCACCCGCGACAAGGAAGAGCATGTGGTCAGAGCCTGCTGGAGATGCGTCAGGGCACCCGGCCGCTGGGGCCGCTGGGACCGGGTGGAATGACTCTGCATTGGTTGACGCATTTCTGGCAGGGCTCCAACAGGAATTACGTGCCGAGATGGCGTGTCGACAAGAGGCCAAAACCTTCAATGAGGTGGTGCGCCTGGCCATTACCCTAGACCGGCTAATCCGGCAAAGAGGAGAGAGCGGCCAGCCATCGCGCCCAGAAGCCCCGGCGGAGCGCAAACCCAGACGGAGATGGGCCCCGAGGCAACAGTTACCGGCGTCCCAGAAAGTATGTGACGAGGCAGAGCCCATGCAATTAGGGATATCCAGACCGGTGGGAAGAGAGCCCGCTTCCTCCGAGGAGGAGAAGACGCGGGTGAGTAGCTCCATGGTCAAACAATTATTGTGTATAAACGTGATGGTGACTTACCGTTGTGTATCTTTTGGAGTATCTGCCTTAGTGGACTCGGGAGCAGCCGGGAATGTGATCGGAGCTAATATGGCAAGACGTATGAGGATTCCCCTCCGAAGATTGGAGCGGCCAAGAAAAGTGTATGCGCTGGACGGCAGGCCTGTGGGTGGCTTGTTGCGCCATCACACCCCTCCCCTCACTATCACTATTCAAGGGCACTCCACTAATGTAATGTTTTATGTGTTTCCCCGAGCTACACATGACATAATCCTCGGTTTGCCCTGGCTCCGTAGCACTAAGCCTCACATAGATTGGTCCGCAGGTCACGTAATAAGTTGGGACACGCCCACTCCGAGCACAGAAGGTCACACCCACTTACCAGTTTTAGCCACCACCATCGAGAGCCCTACAGTGAAAAACCCCAAGGGGATCCCTCCTCAGTATGCGGACATGGCTGAAGTGTTCAGTCCGGTACGAGCCACGCAGCTCCCTCCGCACCGCCCCTGGGACTGCAAAATCGAGCTCAAAGCGGGAAGTATACCCCCGAGACGAGGCGTTTATCCTCTTTCTCAAGAAGAGGAAGTAGCCATGCAGCAATATGTTAGAGAGGCATTAGCGCAAGGCTATATCGCCCCCTCCACTTCGCCAGCCTCAGCCAGCGTCTTCTTTGTTAAAAAGAAGGACGGAGGTCTGAGGCCATGCGTGGACTATCGAGGGCTCAATTCCCTCTTGGTAGGCTTCACCTATCCGCTGCCTCTGGTGCCTGCAGCACTAGAGCAGTTGAGAGAGGCGAAGTACTTTACCAAGCTCGATCTACGCAGCGCCTATAATCTCATCCGCATACGTGAGGGGGATGAGTGGAAAACGGCGTTTAGTACCAGTTCTGGTCACTATGAGTACCGCGTCTTTCCGTACGGCTTGGCGTCGGCTCCGTCGTATTTCCAGGCGTTCATCAATGAGGTTCTCAGAGAGTACCTGGGTAGATGTGCTGTCGCTTACATCGACGATATCCTCATCTACTCCCGCTCTCAGGAACAACATGAGCATGATGTGCGAGCTGTCCTCCGCACGCTCTTGCGCAATCGTTTGTATTGCAAGCTTGAAAAGTGCGAGTTCCACCTACAGGAATTAAATTTCCTGGGCTATACCATCCGGCCCGGCTCGGTACTCATGCAAAACGGCAAGGTGGAGGCGGTAACCGGCTGGACTTGGCCTAACACACGGCGCGAGCTCCAGAGGTTTCTGGGCTTCGTGAATTTCTATAGGCGGTTCATCCATTCGTTTAGTCTTATCGCGAAGCCTCTTACTGACCTGCTGCGTGGTGGAGCCAAAAGTCTGGTCTGGACAGAAGTAGCCGAAGGGGCTTTTTAACCGTTTGAAGCAGGCTTTCGTCACCGCGCCTGTTCTCCATCAGCCCGATCCCGCAAAACCGTTCGTGGTTGAAGTAGATGCCTCCAACGTGGGAGTAGGGGCGGTGCTCTCACAGCGGTTAAAAAAAGAGTAGCCCACTTAAACCGATCGCTTTTTTCTCCCGCAAGCTTTCTGACGCTGAGAGGAATTACGGAGTAGGCGATCGTGAACTGTTGGCGATGAAACTCGCCTTCGAAGAGTGGAGGCACTGGCTGGAGGGAGCCAGACACCAGTTTCTCGTACTCACCGATCACAAGAATCTCGAGTACTTAAAAGGTACCAAGAGGATGAATGCTCGGCAGGCCCGCTGGTCGTTGTTCTTCTCCCGTTTTAGGTTTCAGGTGACGTACCGGCCAGGAGAGAAGAACACCCGTGCCGACGCGCTATCACGTTCGTTCCCAGGCAGCGCGGACTCCACCAGCGACGAGCCGATACTTCCTCCCAGCTGTTTTGTAGGCGCAGTAGAATGGGAGATAGACCGAGCGATAGAGGCGGCGAACCATCATCCTCAATGCCCACAGCACCGCAGGTATGTGCCCCTCGCGCAGCGCACCGCCCTGATACACTGGGCACATACCTCGCTAGGAACAGGACATCCCGGTTCTACCCGGACCTCCCAGCTCCTGGGGACACGCTACTGGAGGCCGGGGATGCATCGGGACATTTTACATCACGTCGGTTCCTGCGCAGAGTGTGCGCGCAGCAAGGTGCCTAGAACACCGCCCGCTGGTAAGCTGCTACCTCTTCCAATACCCGAACAGCCGTGGACGCACATCGCCATAGATTTCGTTACAGATCTACCGGTCTCTGAGGGAAATAGCGTCATCCTCGTCGTGGTGGACCGGTTTTCAAAGATGGTGCGATTCCTGCCCCTGCCCGGATTGCCAACCGCCTGGGAGACTGCGGATCTGCTGTTCAGGCACGTGTTCCGGCAATTTGGTTTGCCGGAGGACATTGTGTCTGACAGGGGTCCGCAGTTCACATCAAGAGTATGGCGTGAGTTCTTGTCAAAACTGAACGTGACCGTCAGTCTCACGTCGGGCTACCATCCCCAGGCGAACGGGCAGGTGGAGAGGGTAAACCAGGAACTTGGAAGATTTCTGCGGGCATACTGCAGCGAGCATCAGGAGGCATGGTGCACGCTGCTTGCGTGGGCAGAGTACGCGCAAAACTCCTTGGTCCAGACCAGCACGGGTAAGACCCCGTTTGAATGCGTACTCGGCAGACAACCTCCTCTGTATCCGTGGAATGCGGCAGCCTCAGATCAGCCCGCGGTAGAAGAGTGGTGCAAGAGGAGTGAAAGAGTCTGGGAGGACACCCACCAACGCCTGAAGCAGGCTGTGAGGCGCTTCCAACAGAAGGCGGACCGACGAAGATCGGACGTGCCTTCATATAAGGTCGGCGACAAGGTGTGGGTGTCCACCAGAGACGGGAGGCTTGGGACCCCAGGTAAGCTCGGTGATCGGTATGCAGGTCCGTACGTGATTACCCACTGTGTGAATCGTGTCACATTTAAGGTTGGCCTGCCGGGAGACCGACGAGCATCCCGGGCGTTCCATGCCTCCGCGTTGAAGCCCTACAAGGAAGGACCGCTGGAGGAGGCGAGACAGGGGCTCCGCCTCCGCCACTTATGTTACCGGGTGGACCCGCGTACAGGGTAAGCCGTTTGCTGAACTCCAGGTACCGGCAGAGGGGTCTCCAGTACCTGGTGGATTGGGAGGGGTACGGTCCGGAAGAACGATCATGGGTGCCGGCCAGTTGATCAGAAATGGAATTAGTAAATGAATGCTACTAAAATGTATTGCATACTAGTAAAATGTAATGCTGTTGTAATGTAATGCTGTAAAAATAATGCTTTGTAATGCCATTAAAATATAATTATCCACAAATGCCATTAAAATATAATTCTCCACAATTCTTACAAATCAAAATGCAACAGGACTAAAACGAGCAAAGAACAAGCCAGGATAAGCAAGACCAAACAGAACAGAACCACAGAATAAGAACTACACATGAAGACAAAACAATTAGTCAGACTTAACCTTAAGTAGAAACCTATATATACAACCAGGGACTACATGCAATAACCAGCAATGTGCAGGGTAAAACACAGGGTTTAAATACACAAACCAATAACCAAACAAGACACACCACTCATGAAAACCATTACTAGGAGTGGAGTACAAGGAAGGTACATGAAACTAGACACAATAAGGAATTTAAAAAAAAGCACATAAAGAGGAAACCAAGACACACACCAAACCAAAACGAGGGGTGCTGAGGGGACTGTGACAGTGACAGTGTTTCCATTTACTTTTCCCATCCATTTTTGTTCACAGTACAAGGATCTGGTGTTCCTCCATAAAACCATGGGGGGCAACAAGTGGTGGTTCACCTCAAGAGGTTCCCATAGCAATGGGATAAAACTGACCATTTGCATTTTGGTTATATCAGTGTGTTTGTGTGGCATGTTTAGTC
This sequence comes from Brachyhypopomus occidentalis, assembly GCA_020368025.1. Classification (NCBI taxonomy): domain Eukaryota; kingdom Metazoa; phylum Chordata; class Actinopteri; order Gymnotiformes; family Hypopomidae; genus Brachyhypopomus; species Brachyhypopomus occidentalis. The sequence goes on from JAGXOD010000222.1 coordinate 132,848, forward strand.
TCGTTTTGCAGCTTGTGTACTGGGAAAGGTTATGCTAACAGGGTAAGAGTTCCATCACTCACTGAGAAGGTTTGTAGACTTCACCCGAAAGGTGGCAGTCCTGTGTGGAAATGCACTCTGTATGTAAATGTACTTTGTTGTCTTTACCAGCAGCCTGATTCCCATTGTTCAACCTGGTTTTTGTGACTACTGTCCCTTTGAGATGCTGAGGGGGGGTTATAAAAGGGAGAAGTCTGTGGGTACAGGGTCTTTTTCTTTTTGGTCTCTTGCTCTTCCTCTTGCTCTTCCTCCTGCTCTTCCATTCTCTCTCTTTCTTTTGGGTTTTTTTTCTTCTTCCTTGGCCTTGGCTTCTTCCTTGCACCGTGAGGCCACCTGCACCGGTCGGTATTTCTGTTTCCATTAGGTATTATCCTTGTTACTTTAATCTAGAATGGTTATGTTATTGTTTTATGTTTTTTGGATATTGAATAAATCTGTTTAATTGTGTAGCCACGGTCTTCCTTGGTTATAGCTATGCTGGGCCATATGAGCTCATTATTAGTATCAGATAAAGGTAAATGAATGCTAACACCAATTCCCTCTAAAGTATCCCATCTGTTGCGCATGTTTATGATAAACCACTGACAAAGCAGGCTATTGTTTATAGCAAGGAACTTTATAAAGTTGTTTAGGTATATTCTATAACCTGCACTGAGCTATTTGAGAAGTGAGTTCTTTTAGATTCTTACAAACTATAATTTGGAGTCAGATATTTTATTAAGTTTTATGCACGTCAAATCTTCTGCACCTATTTCCATCCTTGGTTGTAGGCAAGCAGGTAGGGTAGTATTCTAACTAAATACCCTAACTAAAACCCCTACAGAGGGGTATGGTCCCGTGGAGTCCAGCTGGGTAAAGTCGAATGACATCCGGGACTTCCGTGCCTCGTGTCCTATCCGCCCCAGGGGTCTGCCCCAGGAGTTGCCCTCAGGATCATTCATCAGCATCAGGAGACTCTTCTTCGAGGGAGGGAACTGTCAGTATCAGCGATGCCACATCTTACCACCAGAGGTCCTAATCACCCACACCTACCTGTCCTCCTTAGCCTAAAGAGTAGTACAAGGCCAAGCTGGAAAGAAATGGAGCTGAACAACACTTGGTTGGAAGGACATTAGTGTCTTCAATAAACACAGTCCTAGTCCAGCAGAGAGAATGCACAAACTGGCAAATTAGATTAACCAGTTCATTGTATAGTTTGACAATGGCTTTCCTCATGCTCTGTTGTTTCTGCCTCCCACATAGATCAGCATACCTGTACAGCAATGCTAGGGGCTTTTCACAGCCTCAAGTTCCTCTACCACAGCCATCCACACCTGTGACAAGTCAGAACGAGCTTGGCGCTTTCTCAGCATGCTATACAGGTGGCTTGCATAAACCGGTCCTGCTTATTTGGTTAATACAGAAAGCTAGTGAAAATGTGTGCATCATTCTAGTAAAGTACAGTGTCTGTATCAATATAACAGTAAGTAAATTTAATGCTATTGTAACATGTTGAGGTAGGCAGCGGTAGGCGTTTCAGACATTTTCTTTATTTTTCTTAATCAAAATAACTTAAAGACTCAGGCATATAGCAAAAGGAAACATAGGATGTCTAGAATAAAGGTCTGAGGTCTCCCTCTCAGATCTCAGAATAATGTCCAGGCAGCAGGCGTCTTCTCTCCAGGAATACTGTAGTCCTTCTTCCACAGAGTCGTAGAATGTGCAGCACTGGACAGCATGACCTGTGGGCTTAAGTACTCGTGAGAGGGGGGAAACCAGGTGCTAATATTCAGGTGATAACGAGAGGGAGAGTGGTAGTGTCTGAGGGGGTGTGCGCGTGCGTCGTGAGGGGGTGTGCCTTCTGGTGCTCGTGCGGACAGGTGCCCTCTGGTGGCCACCCTGCCTTCTCACCGTGACAGCTATAGCCTATTTGCTGTCTGGCGATATGTCTCGTCAATGTCGTAACAGCTGCGATACATTCTGCTATAAGACATGCTCTCCTATATACCCGATGGTAGGTGTTTGCATTTCCCCATGCCAACCTCCAGCAGGGGGATTCACACAGGCCTGCCCGAAGAGGGGCACCTTTGGCGGGCACAACAAGCAAGCAGAGGGCCCTGCTGCCTCCACCCGGTACGAGCAGCCACTGGCATAATTTCAATACTTCCAGGGGCGGCCTGGAGCTCTCGGGTCTGACAGGGTGCACCCTGCTCGGGCACAGCAAGCTGGCGGAGGGCCCTGGTCCCTCCACCCGGTACGAGCAGCCACTGGGGTGGCCTGGGACTCTCAGGTCTGACAGGGTGCACCTTGCTCATGCGGAACATAAACGTGATTAAATAGGTAAACATATAAATGTCTATTTCTTAGAGTTCCTACGTGATGCAGTAAAACTAAAACTATATTTGTGCATACCCTATAGGTACCTGTCACAATCACCTAAAACTTTTCAGAAAGCAAGACTTTTATAAAAATTTGTTGTGCAGTGAATTAGTGCCCACCTCTTTTCTAGTGAGGCTTAACAACATCCAACTGACAGTGATGCACAATGTGCCCCATCTTACCTGCCCAGTTTACCCCTCTTTCACTCAATTTTACAATTGTGACACAAACAGGTGCTATATCGTTAAGGTCTCGCTCATGTAAAACTGAGAACAGCTCTCTTCTTGCAGACCTGACGGTAGCCTCTTAATGACAACGCTCCACCTCCGGTATTCCTCCAACAGCAATCCTATTGGGCAGTTGGTCCATCCACAGGTGTTGGAAATACAACTAGTAAGAAATCAATCAACAGTTATTAGTGGATAACTTGAAGGCTTCTCAAAGAGCCGTAACACTCTACACCTCAGGTATAACACAGTCATGTAATTCGTCAAAGGTTCTATGACGACACACCCATTGTGGGTTGTATCAGAAATGGAAGAGGAATACAGGAAGAGGAATACAGGAAGCTAGTGAAGGTCTTTTATGATTGGTGTAAGCTGAACTACCTGCAGCTAAAGATTAGCAAGACCAAGGAGATGATGCCTTGTCAGCAGTCACCATTGTCAAACCCGCCTTGTCAGCAGTCACCATTGATGAAGTAGATTTGAAGGTTGTAGAGAATTATAAATATATGGGTGTGCACTTGGCTGTAACACTCAAGAAAGGTCAACACCACCTGTACTTCCTGTGGAGGCTTTTGGTGCGTGCACTAAGCTCCTACAGACATTCTCCCAATCAGTTTTAGTGAGGGCCATATTCTATGCTGGTGTGTGCTTGGGCAATAGAACTAACAAGTTTTAAAAACTTATTCAGAGCACATGCTCAATGGTAGGAGTCAAAATGGTCTCACTAGAAGATGTGGAAGGAAAAAGGACTTTTAATAAGCTATTAGCCATTTTGGACAATTCCTCACACCTCTTGCATACAGCACTGGAGATGCAGAGAAGCACATTCAGCAGCAGACTGTTACAGCCGACTTTGTTAAAGAGCACCACGTGAGATCTTTCTTATCCTCCTCTATAGGACTCTACAATGGGTCTCCTTGCTGCAGAGATGGCACTGATCTTCTTCTGTCTGAACTGTCCTGAAGCACATCACATCACCTCTCTGTTTATACATGCTGTTCAATACATCTCAACCTGAACTGTATTGACACTTTTTATTCTAAACATCACTTTCCTATAAGTCTATCTACTATCATATGTCCTGCTACTGTAACACAGCAATTTCCTCCAGGATCAATATAGTCTGTCTGTCTCTCTTTATCTACATGCATGCTTAGCCTCATTATGCCACTGGAATGTTGTTCTAATTAATTTTTTTAGGAAATAAATTCATACATGTCACTATTTATATTTGTTTCATCAGTGTTTTCAGGTCTGTACAAACCTTTGGTTGGTACTTCATACACTAACAAAAATAAAATCTGTATAGCAATGATGCAATATATCTTATGTACCTATGATAGAAATATAATCTGACTGGAGTCAAAACATCACTGCATATATCAGTAATAAAACACACACATAACCCCAAAAAAGATTCTCAGAGATGTCAAAGACTTCAGGAAACAGTTATTTTATCCAATTAAAGAAGGATTATTCTCTGAAGAATATTGAAATTTAAAAAAAGAACAGTAATGATTTGTGCAATACAAAACGCACCATATTAGAATGGACTATAATTGTCAGTAAAATTTACATTAACAAAAAGGTCAAGAGTATTATTTAAGCTTTATTGTATCACCAGCTGAGTTTTCATATTTGACCTGGGAGTACACCATGGTGTCTTTAAACATTTGTTGTCTTCTGCTGCCTCTGGAGGACAGTGGTTTGGTTAAACTCAGTGCTGCATAGTTCAAAGCTTCATCACATGCAACCTGCAGAATGACACTATATTTAGTAGGTTTCATTGCATGCAGTTTGCTGTGCATATTAAAATGAGGTCATGTAAGCAAACTCCAAGATATCAAAAAGCACAATTAAACCTGAAAATTAACTTTAGATGTATGTCACCCAGGAATATTTGAGAATGGGAATGCAAAGAGTCTCACTCACTTGGTCTTTCAATAAGGTTTAGTAGTGTAACATAGTCTCACTTACATGAGTGTCCAAAGAAGTCTTATAGTTTGGAGAGCCTTTAAAACAATAATGTATTATTAAAATATTGAATAAAATATTGAATGTGATTCAAATAAAAAGCTAAAAAAATACCACATTAAGGAAAAAATATCAATACTAATATAAAAGCACTCACCTGGTGAATGGTTTTGCTCTTTACATCGACAAGCAATGGTTATGATGATCAACAACACTGAAATGATGTTGGTGGTGACCAGTGCAACAACGATCGGACTGAAAGTAGAGTTATTGTCTGCAAATATATAATTTTACATACCCATTATTGAAAATCTAATCCGGATATAATATGCGGGAATAAATTTAGGCATGCAAATCTAACATGTAACTTACTAGTACTAGCACGACCCACAGAATATACAAGATTTAAACACCATGTTAAGTGAGTAGACAGAGTCAATTAATCATTATATATACATGATAAAAGACAACAGTAAAAATCTGAATTAGAAAAATGATACCGTTTCTGGTTAGTCATTAATTCTAACCAGTTTGTAGTAATTTTTGCATTTTGTTGCAATTTACAAGTGAATATTTTGGTATGTAATAAAAAGAAATAAGACAATAAGTATGATAAACTACAGAAAAAGTATTTACCTATAATATTTAGTTTAGTTCCATTCCCAAATAATATTACACCACATGTGGAAATGGCACAGTAGTAAGCTCCAGCATCAGAGGAGCTGAGGTTCTTCTTGGGGAGTTCATACACACAGCTCTGTGTAGGAGATCCTGAATCAGAGCTCTTCTTACACTGATCACTGCTGTCTCCATGAGTGTAAATGACTCCTGGATGAGAATCTCCTGAATCGCCATATCTGAACCAGTAGACACGATGTGGTTCTGAACATTCTGGATCTCCGATCTCAATAGTACACTCCAGAGTTACATTATCTCCTGGGTAGATTAACGCTACAGTAGGCTTCTGTAGAACTGTTTGCATGTGGAACTGTACTCCTTAAATATGGAAAACATGTTAATATAAAATTACTGGGTGACTACTCCGTGCAATTTTTTAAAAGATTTTTGAATGGGTGTTTAATTACTTTTAATTAATAATACTTAATGCAGTTCCAATCCTAACCTTGTCCTGCATGTCATTCAGTTTGAATTCCTATTTGTTACTATATATGTAATTAATTGATCAGAGTAATTAAAAAACATTATGACTTTGATAAGGTATGTTTGAGCAGTAAATGTTTTGACTGGATTTGAGAATTTTTTGTGATACCTTAAGATAGAAGCAAATAATGCAATAAATGTACCTTTTATCATCAAAAATGTTCCAGTCCCAAATCGCAACTCATTTAAAATGACCACTCCACAGAAATACATAGCCGTATCCTCATTTTCTGTTGCAGAAATTGTCAAATGAAAAATCCCTTGGTCTGCTAAAATACTTAATCGTTTGTATTTAAATCCATCCAAAAATGTAATTTCCTTGAGGTAATTATAACACCTTGCTATGGGTACAGGCATCTTGCCAATCTCCTGCTTGTACCACACCATAGTGTTGAAGTCTGTCTTAGGCAAGTAACATTCTATAGTAACATTTTCTCCCAGCTGGACTGTCTGAAAAGCCCTGGGTTGAATTATAAATGAAGAATCGATCCCACCTATTTTAAAAACAAAGATATGCCTTCTTAGTTAATTGTATTTCACTTGGTAACATTTTATACAAAATATAAATTACTTCATACAAACGTTGCTTACCAACAAAACAGAAAAAAGAGAGTGTAAAAGTAGATGAATAGATCATGGTTTTGAGATCTTTCCTGACAGCTTGAAAAAGAAGTCTGAGGAGCTGAAGAATCACCTAACTCTCATGAAGAAATATCATGTTGGTCCTGATTGGTGGAGCAACATCAGATGCATTTTCATTGAAATGACATCACAAGAAGCCAGTAAACTGGTCTGAAATATAGACTTCACACTATAAATGCAGTAAATAACAATTATTCAGTTATTTCAGTGTTTTTTTAAAATAATTCATTAAAATGTTCAGTCTGACAAAAGACAAGGACACTTATACTAAGTACACAAAATTCAACATATTTTATTGTATGCTTAATGTTTATACATGGAAACATGTACATTATTGCCAATAGATATCACATGCTATATGCTAACATGGCTATGGCATAGCTATAGCGCTATAGTCAAGTATTAGCTTGACTAGCCATCTGTACAAAGGGCAAAGGTTCCAACAAAAGTTCCTTCCAAAGTTCATTTACTGGATGAAAAGAGAGAGTTGATTGATCCCCTTACTGCATTCTACTCCTCCTACTGGAGGAACTGCTGTGAGCAGAGGTGAGTGTGTGAACATTTTGTGTGCAGTAAGGCATAAATGTGGCCAGGGAGTATAATTACTACGTGTGTTTCAAACTCCGGGTTGGCACTAATGCCTTGTTATTTCATGCAAGGTTACAGTGTCATGTCCGCATAGTACCCTGTTTATGGCTAGTGTATGGCATTGCACTAAGTTGTGTCAGAGTGTAAAAGTGTGTTTTGAGTGTAAAGGATAGAGTTTGGGGAGAGGGTGTAAACTGTGTTTTGGATAAATTAGACAATTTTGGACTGTTTGATGGTGTGACATATTTTGCTTGGTTTTCATCGGCTGCAAGCAATACCGTATAGAGCATCACTGTATGCAGGAAGTTGAGTGAGTGTTATATCAGCAGGAGGTTAGACAGGCACAACGCGTTGGTGTGTAATGGCACAGTATTAGAGTTGTTTTTTGGATTGTTTTTGTTTACAGGTTGCAACAAAGTCTGAATGTCTCTTTTGATATGCAAAATACCAGTTGAATAAAGAACTGAAAGTATTTGTACACTGACATATATTATTATATTTTATTATTGACTCTCCCGACTCCACTTCTTTGTGAAGTATTGCCTCAACCTCGGTTAGTGTATACCAAGTGGTTTTCTCTAATCATTCTGGTTCACTAGTTTTGTGTATTAGTACTTACTCTTTTGTCTGCTCCTTTTGTTCACCTAGCTGTTTATCTACCTGTTTTGACATAGTTCTGTATTTTGACTACTCTCATGTTGTAAGACTGAGTTTGGAGAGAGAAAATAGGGTGTGTTTCCGATAACGAATGATCTTAGAGATTTACGAACAACTTTAAGAACACCAATTTTGCGAGTGTTTCTCAAAAGCTTTCTTAGTCTCCAAATTTCCAAACGAATTCACTAGAATAGCTCCAACAGTCAAAAACCGAGCCACCCATTAACATACTGTACATTTTCTCATTATTACACTACAAAAGTATCATTAGGAAAATAATGATCTGTCACATACTCTGCACAAAATCCCCAACCTTCCAAAACCACAGCACCACCCCGATGTTCTACCACCCATGACAGGAGTGCCCAATCCCTAGAATATTAATTACATTCACCTGCCCCTTGTTACCACGTCCTCTCCCTATCCTTCTTATACTGTATCCACTCTCCTAACCATTGCGAAGTATTGCTCCCTTATGTTTCTTACAGAGCATTTCCTTGATAGTTCTGCCTACCTGTGTTTTGACCTCTGCTTTACTCTTAGACCTCATTTTAAAAATGGGATGATATTGCCAAGAATATCAGTAATTGTAGTGGCATTAAAAGATCTAAAGTCAAATTTATTTATATAGTGCTTTTTAAAAAACATGTCACAAAGCTGCTTTACAATCACAGATCTGGCATTGAGTTAAGACAAAAGTGGCATGACTTTTCTAGTCAAGCAAAAAAGGGGGGCAGAACTCAGAAAGAAGAGGGCTAAGACTGGTGGAGGTCAACTGTCCACACCTACCCTTAATGTGGAGAAGGAAAAGGCACTGGGGATGTTGGGGCCCAGTGACTACTGAAGAGATACCAGGGAGTATAGATGTGTCTTTGAATGAGTTCCCATCTACCCCGTCTGAACCTACATCCCCAGTGCAACCTTCACTTTGCAGCAGTCCTGAGGCCTATCCAGGGCCTTCCTGTGCACAGACCAGAGAGAGAGCTCCACCGGAAAACATATCTGTGGGTGTACTTTTTGAACTCATTGCTCTTGAAAAGGAAAGGTTGCAGCTAAAACGTGAAAAGCTCCAACAAAAAGAAACACCAGGAAGAGCTAATGCAACAGTTGGAGAAGTACCATAAAGAGCTGGTAGAACTGAATAAGGCCAAACAGCTTGCACTGGCAGAATATCAGATGAGCAGGCCCTCGATTTCTGTACCAATAATAATGCCCTCTGAACAAGGTGAGATACTCAACCAAGATTTTTAACCAAGTACTAGTGTTACGGCCATCGCTGTTTTTAGGATGTCTGTGGGTTGGCTGCTCTGGTTTTATTCACAGGTTGTCCAGAAGATGGCACAATGACAGATGAACACTGGTGGTGACGTGACTTCTCCCTCAAGGCTCCAATCAATGAAGGCTGATTACAGCTGAGGTCTAGGAACAGGTTTAAAAGCCTGCCTCGATTTTGTAATGGTGCCCTGTCGTGTCTTGACGAGTAGGCTCCATGCAGTCACAGGTGCCACCGGTTGTATTTGGGTCTTACAAATTAGACATGTGTGGTTCTTAAGCCCTTTTTATTAGAAAGGAAACACCGGGGTAAATGTGTAGATAGTTGTAGAAGCTGTGGGTCAATCCACCTAAACAAACAAACCAGAAGCCAATGCAGAACAATAACCAGAGACACAAGACAATACAACGTTCAGTATTCAGAAAAATACCATGGCAATACAACTAGATGAGATCAGCAGGTTTAAATAGGGAGATAGGCAGGTGATATTGATCAATAATCTGTAACGCGATCCTTCCGATGAGTTTTGACACTAGCGAACTCAAATGCAAACCAACAAAAAACCACAAACTGAGACCTCCGTCAAAATAGCACGGGAAACGAGACAAACTAAAGATTAGGATAACCACCGCGCAAAAACGAAACAAAAAATACACGGAGAAAACTCAACATGTCAGAAAACAGAGAAATAAAAATAGCAAACGAGAAACGAAAAGGGAACTGGCAAAGGGAAGGGAACTGGCAAACACAGGTGAGTGTACTTAACCGAAACCTTCCTAAAATAACAAATTGGATAGGAAGGGAAAAAGTGTAAGGAAATCTTGAGATAGGCCAGGAGAGGCGCAGGAGTGAAAACACTCGAAGAAAACAGAACGAGAGAGAGAAGATGAGACACCAGGATATCGCACCAACGCTACAGAGGAGTAAGGCTGACTGAATGCACAAGGTAAGGCAACAAACAACTCAGCAGTGAGATGCTGCAACTGTCTTCCTTAAGTAGGAAGGAAGACAGCTGCAGGTCATCACTGCTGATTGCGCCTCTGTCGGGAACCGACTTGCAAGCCCCCTCCCGTGGCCCCCTCCCGTGACAATCAGGAGATGACGATCTGGTGGGATGAGATAATTGGGTGGATTATTGGCAGATGGGTTCTGGGTATTGGAGTCCGTGATAGGAAGCGTGACAGAAGGCAATACAAGTACAAAGTGATAACATATGGTCCCTTCTGATTTCTAGGCATTAAATTATGATGTCTTGTGTGATTTCATTGGCCATTTTATTTTTGCTTACATAGACTTTCTCTTATTCTCTTAATTATGCCTCTAAAATTCTCAATTCTCTAAAAAGTAGGAACCAGTCTAATCTAAAATTTAGCAGCTATTAGGGAATTTCTCCCGTCTTCAGGCAGAGCGAGCAGAGATGGTCGGGTGCCAGGCAGATCCCCAGCAGGTTGGGAGGCTAAATATCTGAGTCCTAATATTCGGAGTTATTGGAATAGGCCTTCAGCTCTCATGTACCATACACTTCATTTTCCTTATCTGCTTCGACCTGTGCTTCTCATTGTGTCAGCTAGACCTGGTACAAAACCTCTACAGGTCACCTCATATCGTTCATGTCAGAATCAAAAAGTGTGTCATGTCAAAAGGAAGCTCTCTTCAAATGGTCGAAGATGGCTTTTTAAGGAAGAAGCCCCACTTCCGATGTTCTTTCGTCAGGGATGTCATTGGGCTGTCATCAGGTGAATGAGGATAATGATTGACGGTTGTTAATTGTCAACTAAAACCCAAGTGCTTCCCACAGACCTGCAAAGAATGAAGCTGCAACAGCTGAGTATGCTACTTCTGCCTCCAGCTCCCACAACTGAATTAAGAGAGAATTTGACTCCAACTAAACCTCAGACTTTGCACTGACCTCCACCATTCGAACACTTGGGGATGGCACATCTATTATCATTGCTGTTGTCTGCATCTTGCCCACTATAACAATCAGGTTGGTTTGCCACAAATTGTTTATCTGTCTCAATCTTAATGTCCCAAAGGACGTTAGCCTTCCTGTTCTTGCGGTTAACTTTATGTAGTTACACTACTCACAAAAGTTAGGGATATTTGACATTCAGATGAAATTTTTGGAAAACATATAATCACTGTTGCATGAACATTTTATCATGAAAGTAGGGCAATTATGTAGAAGCATGCGATGGTGATTATTGAAAAAAGTGGTCAACATCAGTGATGGGTATACCCCAACATAAAATGTCAGTGTTTCAAAAACTTGTCATGTGCCCCTGAGCCAAAGTCAAATTTATTTATATAGCGCTTTTTACAACACATGTTGTCACAAAGCAGCTTTACAAATTGTATGGGTCCAGATCCCTAATGAGCAAGCCAAAGGCGACAGTGGCAAGGAAAAACTCCCTAAGATGGCGGGGATATAGGAAGAAACCTTGGGAGGACCAAGACTCAAAAGGGAACCCATCCTCCATTGGGCGGCCCGTTAGCACCAGTCCGTATTTGTGGACAAAAGGTGGTTCTACGGTTATAGCATAAGGTTCTTGTTCCCCGGCCAAGTAGTCACAGTCCCTTTGGTGCAGATGGTGAGCCTCAGGTAGGAGCCAGCATCAGCACATCCTCTTGCGGCAATGGCACATCCAACCCCGGCATCAGTATATCCACCGGCAAGCCAGACCATCTCCCAGGTGCTTGTAGGTGCTTGCATGCAGTCGTCTTGGGTAGAAGTATGCAAAAAGATGGACAATACAGACTGAGTGTGTGGATGTCAATTTAACCACCATTGATTTAAATGTACATGGCTCATGTGCTAGTGATTAGCATGTAGCTCTGGCAGGCTAATCTATAGCAGCATAACTAAAGGGAGGGGTTCAGAGGTGACCACAGTCAGGAGGGCTCGCTGAGACATTGCTTTCTAGTCAAGTCATTGTCACAATTAGAGTGATGCCACGGCACAGCTGGATGACAGCATCAACATCTCAGATTACCAGAAATCTCAATGTCTGGGGGCCCCCGAGCCCCACACCTTACTAGGGGAATATTAACTTAAGGCTTGATTAAATAGGTGAGTCTTAAGTCTAGATTTAAAGATTGGAACTGTGTCAGAATCTTGGATTGGAGCTGGAAGGCTATTCCATAATTGAGGGGCTTTAAAGGAGAAAGCTCTGCCTCCGGCTGTAGTCTTACAAAGTTTTGGAACTAGGAGAAATCCAGCATTTTGGGAGCTTAAAGGGCGAGGTGGGTTGTAATAAGCAATGAGTTCACTCACATATTGTGGGGCAAGACCATTTAACGCCTTATAGGTTAAGAGAAGAATTTTAAATTCAATTCGATATTTAATCGGAAGCCAATGTAATGCCGCGAGAGTGTGACTAATATGATCGAATTTTCTAGCCTTAGTTAGGACTCTAGCTGCACAAGTTGTACAAGTTGTAGTTGTCTTTATGGACTGTTTAGAGCAGCATCCAATTAGAAGACCATTACAGTAGTCCAATCTTGACGAGACAAAAGCATGGACCAGCTTCTCTGCATCAGCTAATGAAAGTGTCTCAGCTTGGCGATATTACGTAAATGGAAAAAGGCAGCCTTAGTGACATTGCATATATGTGTGTCAAATAAAAGATCCGAATCAATAGTGACACCTAAGCTTTTTGCGGTAGATTTAGGTGTTACTGAAAACCCATCTAGGTAAGGGGAATATCAGCCCAGCTGCTTCTAGCAGCTTTAGGCCCAAGAATCAGCACCTCAGTCTTATCAGAATTAGTTGAAGAAAATTAGACGCCATCCAGTTTTTAATGTCCTGGACGCAGTTCTCAATCTTGAGAGTAGTGGTGATATCATCCGGATTGGAAGATATATACAACTGAGTATCATCTGCGTAGCAATGGAAGCTAATACCATGCCTACGGATGATAGTGCCCAGTGGAAGCATATATAATGAAAATAATATGGGGCCCAGTACAGATCCTTGTGGGACACCATATTTTACCTTAGAACGCTCTGAGCATTCGTTGGTTACTAGTACAAATTTGTAATGATCTGTCAGGTAGGACCTGAACCAGGAGAGTACTTGACCTCTTATGCCAATGAGTGTCTCCAGCCTATTAAGTAGAATATTATGATCAATGGTGTCAAAAGCAGCACTGAGGTCTAGCAGTATGAGAAAAGAAATGTATCCTTTATCAGAGGATATTAAGAAATCGTTCAGTACTTTAGTAAGTGCAGTTTCAGTGCTGTGATGGGGTCTAAATCCAGACTGAAATAACTCTAAGACATGTTCTGTCTGTAAGAAGGAAGAGAGTTGTAAAGAAACTACTTCCTCTAAAATTTTGGATATGAATAGCAAATTAGAGACTGGCCTATAGTTGGACATTTCCTGGGGGTTAAGACCAGTTTTTTTAATTAGCGGCTTGATGACTGCAAGTTTAAATGAACTGGGAATATAGCCCAGGCTCAGAGAGTAGTTTATTATAGTAAGCAAAGGTTCTACATTGCTATGCAGTAATTCTTTAAGTAAATGGGTTGGTACCGCATCTAGTATGCATGTGGAGGGCTTATCAGATTCCACCAATGAAATAAGCTCCTCACGACCAATTGGGGAGAAGGACTCTAACAGGGCATCAGAGCTGACCAGACAGCTGTCAAGGTGCATTGGCATGTTGACAGGCTCTGAGATAGCCCGACCAATTTTTCCCCTAATTTTATCAATCTTATCATTAAATAATTTCATAAAATTATTTCTGCTACACTCTAGTGGGATTAGTGAGTTGATTTGCTCATGGCTCCTCGTTAGGCTGGAAACAGTTTTAAATAGGAGTCCAGAATTGTTTTTATGTTTTTCTATTAAAGCCGATAAGTATGAGGATTTTGCTGTATGGAGGGCATGCTTATATTCAATAAGGCTGCTTTTACATGATAGTCTATACACTTCTAACTTTGAATTTCGCCATTTACGCTCCAGGATCCGCGCGGCTCGTTTGAGACTACGCGTGTGCTCGTTGTACCATGGCGCTATTCTTTTCTCAGTCGCTCTCTTATAGCGTAATGGTGCAACCTTGTCTAAAGCTGTACGAAGAGTCTCAATGTGCTTGGTAAAACGCTCTAGTCCTTCCGGAGCTACAGGTGTATCAATTTTTGTCAAACCCGGTAAAATATCAGTGAGCGCGGCTATAGTACTAGAGCATATTACGTCATCTGACATAGTCCCCGCTAACTCACACACCTCTTTAACGTTATCCTTAGTGATCTCGGACTGTCTCAACCCCACATCATTGGTGCCCTGAGCATCAATTACAGCTTGACAATGTCTCATGCTGTTCACAAGTCATCTGCTGAGGCCTGGCATCCCACTCTCCTCGAGGCAGCTCTCAGGATTTAACATGTGTAAGGTAGAAGCAGAAAAGAGGGGGTCATTGGTCCTTAGGTGGGTGGGGAAAGCAGATGATGAGCATGTTTGCACCATGGTTATCCTGACATCAGGGCTAACCTAAAGTTTCTGGCTAAATGTAATTTTCCAAGATTGTTAGACACGTCAGCACTAATGATGTGGGGTTGGGACAATCAGGTGAGACATGGGTAATGTTAAAGAGGTGTGTGAGCTAGCACAGATAATATGCTCTGACCCCATTCTAATTTGGCGTGCGCCAAAACCTACAGCAGTGTCTAAATGGTACTCAGAGAACAATGTGGGTTTGATAGATAACTGGACCCGTTTTGAGGGCTTCTTACAGGATTTGAATTATTCCTGCCTCTGTGTGTGCATATGATGTCTTTGGGGTTCCAGCATCATAATCTACGTTACTTTTGTCAGTTGAGTTATTCCTCCCGTTTCCTAAATATTGTTGCCTGCTAGATTCTAAACACAAACTAAACTGGACCGTGACAACACGGGAGAAAACAAAAGAGAAGCGAACGCAAAATAACATGGAAGGCTCAATGTGTAACAAACGAAACTCAACCATAGAGAGACAGGAGAATAATAATAAAGGGAGCTCAAAAGACATGGAAAGACATGAAAAAGACACCAGGGGAATTAACTGGCTAGCAGGCCAATGCCGCAACAAACAAAAAACCCTTCCCAAAATAAAAGAATAACGGATAGGAAAATAGATGGAGGAAAACTTGAGATGGGCCAAGGAGCGGCGCAGGAGATAGAGACTCGAACAAGCAACAGAGGGACGGACAAGAGACGGAAAGTGAGAGGGGAAGGTGGCGAGACACCTTGAAACGCAACGTACTGGTTAACAGAGAAGAGAAGGGCTGAAAGCGCAAGGGCAAAATACCAAAATGATTCAGCAGTGATCTGTTCCGACAAGCTTCCTTAAGTAGAAGGGAAAGCAGGTGAAACGGATCACTGCTGATTGCCCTTGCTCCGCCTAGTGTCGACTCATGAGTCCCCTCCTGTGGTAACCAGAGAAGCTTCATCCGAGCCAACCCTGACAGTAACACCTGCACCTAATCTGCCACTGCCCTTTTTAAGATCTGCAGGTACAACTGTCCAGTGCTGCGCATTCCACTAGTGTGGTGATCCCGGAAGACTACAATTCCACGTTGGTGTTCAAGATAGAGATAGAGACTTTCGCTTGGCTTACAGCCTTTTGTCTTTATTTAGCCCAGTATGCAACTGCTCTGGCATTTTATACCTTTCTCAGTTTTCTTTAGAGCTGCTATATTGAAGGTTTTATTTTCACTATGGACAATAAACACTGCAGCTCTAACTCCACCTCCTGCTTCTGTTCTGTCTCTGATATCACAATACAAGATGCGTTTGAACGTTGGTATTCGTTAGCCACCCTGTTACATCTTCTAGCATAGCTGTGCTCATTGATGGTTTACCGGATCTGACAAACAATGACCTGTAACTCCGGAAGGTTTTGAATGTATGACCGAGCACATTGAGAATTCTACCCATAAAGCTTTAGATAAGGTTGTGCCATCATAATCTAAAAGAGTGAGAAAAGAATGTCATGAGGACCTTATTTTCTTGCTAAATTCTTCCAAACCTGTATACATGTATACTGGATGCTATTCCTACTTATTCAAATATCTACTGCCTATTAGTACAGAACCTTTGCTCACTGTTCTGAGCCTAGGATACATCCCCAAGTCATTTAGACTTGCAGTCATTAAGACCCTAATTAAAATAATCCCCATGAGTTGTCCAACTACTACATGCAGTACAAGACGATAACGAAATGAAAGACAGGTGCACAGATTAGTATGACACAGATTCGTACACACACATATACAAGTCGCACATGGAAATGGACCACATACATATAAACATAAACACAGTAGCGCATAAAAGACTAGACACGTGTGGATAGAAGGGTCAGGGACTACCATGACAGAGCCTCCTGGAGCACCTAGTACCAGCAGTTTGGCCCCAGCCCACGAAAAAGGGCAGGGCCAGAGCACAAAACCACCAGCACTGTGAAACTCTGAAATTGGTCATTTTGGAGACAAGGAGAGTCTCAGAGGGAGGTGCTATGGCCACCCCCTCCTCCTCAGTCTCCATTTCAGACCAGTCCTCCACCAAAGCATTGGATAGCTCCTCAATCTCCTCTAGACTGGGAGACTCCCCCCATCCCTCCCCTCCTGTCAAAACTGCCCTCCACAGAGGAGTCCACCTCCTCAGGGAAGAAGGGATCCTCGATGGAGGGCTTGGGGGAGTCCTCTATGGGATGCCAGTTATGGCTTCACCTCCTCACAGAATTCAGGGGAGGAGCCCTACTCAGGAGCAGCAACTTCCCCAATCTCAGACCCGCCTCCTCCCTGTGGTACTCAGGGACGTACCCCAAGGTGGGTTCCTCCTCTTCTTCCCATCTCATAGCGAAGACAGGGAGAAGTTATACACGTCCTGCAACTCCCCTCGAAACAATTCTCCCTACTGGGCGGAGTCCGCTTCCAGCAAGAAAAGACCCCCCAACCCCAGCAACACTGCTCCGTGGTCCTGGGAGGAGTTGGGTAGTTGCTGAAGGGATCTCCTCACTGGCTGACTATACCTACCCCGAATCGCCAGTTGAGTGTAGCTCCATGTGGAGGAAATAGCCAGACGATTGTCCTCAGCATTCCGAACCACCCTGGTGAACCACCATCCACAAGCTGGCTGAAGGGGGAAGGCAGCACCTCCTGCCCTTCTTGCCATGATTCCCCTTAAGTATACTAGTTTGGTCAGTCTTTCTGTAACATGAAGTTGATGCAGGATGGTGAGGTGAGAGTAATGGTTACAAGACACATGTGCAGCACATGATGATAACGAGACAAGACAGGTGAAACAAATGACACAGATTAGCACACATACCACAAGACGTACACGGTGTCATGCTGTACAAACAGAAGGACCACAATACTCAGAACCCCATGGGACATCTCCCTCTGTCCTCCTCCCTTCATTATTAGACATGCACCTGTTTTCACTTAGGTTTCACCAATATATACTACTACATGCCTTTTTGTCATTGTGAAGTATTGCTGAATCTTTGCGTAGTAAGCATACTGGGTGTTTTCTTTCAGTGATCTGATTTCATTCGTCCCTTGGTACCTTTGCTGGATAGTTACGACTTTTGCATACTGACCTGGATTTCCTCTTGACTGTTTTTGCTACAGATTGGTTGCTACAGATTTTTCATTACAGACTTTTTTGTTCCCATCTGCATGCGTCTGTGAAGTACTATGTTCCCAACCTCACACATGGAAACAGACCATATACGGATGAACATAGACACGTGGACACTCCCAGAGGGAGGAGTCAGGATGTGCTGTACCGTGACAAAATCTTTTTATAGAGAGGCTTCTGGTGTCATTAATTTCCAAACATTCTATGACAGAAAACTTGTCCCTCTTATAACAATATGAACAGAATTGATTAGCAGTGAATATGAACTCATTTGAGTAGCTTTGTTAATTATTATTAAGTCAGTATCATGTTCTGAAGTTTGTACATGTTCCTCACATGGGGCACCATAATGTGTAGCAACATGAACGCTTTAATAAATTGTCAATCAGAATTGATAATACTAAGTAGATCAACACCGATTAGCAGGAAAATTAACACATTTAATTATTAATGTTTGACACTGTGATTATTTATCATGTTCCAAGTTAGAATACCACTCTTACACTTACACTTGAGTTACAAGTGTTGCAACTAAGGGTATGATTGTTCTGTAGTGGAGAATGACCCTTCATCTTCCCCCATGTTACTTTATCCCTGAGTGGCCCTGGACAGCAATCCTCCTGTAGGACCCTTTATCAGGCCCTCGATGCCAACAGGTCTGAGGAACCTTATCAGATCTACAAAATTATTGGAATGAGATATCATGTCTCCCACCAATCCAGAGATACCGAAGACAATAATCATTATTATAGATAAAAATATAGGATCACAAATTCCCCAGTGCCCTCCAGTGTCTGCAATACAACCCCGACATGGTCCAGCTATGCATTATACTATAAGGTCTCTGGAACGGTGCTTGAGTGTGAAGATTAAACCTGTATCATGATTATTTTGAAATACCATATGACCTGTGTTTTCTATATTGATGGATACCACCTTCTTTACCATGTATTGCCATGTTATTCACTTATGAAAGTGATAGTCAAGTATTTCCAATATCATTGTTGAATGTAAGTGGTGATGTCAGAAATATTATGAAGCTGAGTACCTCAATTCAAGCATAAGTGACTGAATAAGCATGATAAGCCATAATGTTTGGTGAGAATTCCAGTAGACTTTAGTTTACACAATTTGATATCAAAATAGGTTAAAGTCAAGTTATTGCTTTGTCAAGCTGTGGGATGTCACGGTGAGAAGGCAGGGTGGCCACCAGAGGGCACCTGTCCGCACGAGCACCAGAAGGCACACCCCCTCAGACCACTACCACTCTCCCTCTCGTTATCACCTGAATATTAGCACCTGGTTTCCCCCCTCTCACGAGTACTTAAGCCCACAGGTCGTGCTGTCCAGTGCTGCACATTCGACGAGCCTGTGGAAGAAGGACTACAGTATTCCTGGAGAGAAGACGCCTGCTGCTTGGACATTATTCTGGGATCTGAGAGGGAGACCTCAGCGCCCTGAGCTTTATTCTAGACATCCTATGTTTCCTTTTGCTATATGCCTGAGTCTTTAAGTTATTTTGATTAAGAAAAATAAAGAAAATGTCTGAAACGCCTACGCCTACCGCTGCCTACCTCAACGCGTTACAGAATGTGCAGCCTGGTGCAGCGGAAGGCGGCGAACCTTCCGCCTTGGAAGTCCTTAACAACCAAGGACTAAGGCTGGAGCAGCAGCAGAGAGAACTGGGTGAACTACGAGCAATTCTTCAAACGCTCACCAGTTGTGTGCAGTCTATCTCCCTACAGGCTACTACCCCTCCGCCCGCTCGGGCCGAGGGAGTAAGACTGCCCCTCGCCCTCCCGGAGCCTTACGGAGGAGATCCGGATTCCTGGCGCAAATGGGTCTGTACTTCTCGGGTCAGGAGCAAATAACAGACAACGCGAAGGTATCCTTCCTCATATCGAGACTCACCGGTAAGGCATTAGCGTGGGGGGCAGCGCTGGTAGCGGGGGAGTCCCCCCTACTTCAAAACTTTACTTCTTTCAAAGAGGAGTTTAAGGAAGTGTTTAATCATCCGCGACAAGGAAGAGCTTGCTGGGGATGAGGCAGGGAGCCAAATCCGCAGCGGAGTTTGCTCTTGAGTTCAGGACTGTAGGACAGGACAGGAGCAGAGCAGTTGCAGGAGGCGGAGGTATTCACCAAACTCGATCTGCGCAGTGCCTACAATCTCATCCGTGTACGTGAGGGGGATGAGTGGAAGACGGCATTTAGTACCCGTACCGGGCACTATGAGTACCGGGTCTTGCCTTATGGCTTGGCTTCTGCTCCGTCGTTCTTGCAGGCATACATCAGGGCATGAGAGCACAATGCAGGCCCTGGAGGTGGATGAACCAGGGCCCTCCTCCATCTGTCTGTGTCCAGGAAAGGCACACTCTGTCGGTTATGAGAGCTACACGGAGGCCCTGGAGGTGGGGGGACCAGGGCCCTCCTCCATCTAAAAGTGTCCAGGAAAGGCACACTCTGTCGGGCATGAGAGCACAATGCAGGCCCTGGAGGTGGGGGGACCAGGGCCCTCCTCCATCTATGTGTGCCCGAGCAAAGCACACCCTGTCGGCCACGAGAGCTACACGGAGGCCCTGGAGGTGGGGGGACCAGGGCCCTCCTCCATCTATGTGTGTCCAGGAAAGGCACACCCTGTCGGCCACGAGAGCCACACGGAGGCCCTGGAGGTGGGGGGACCAGGGCCCTCCTCCATCTATGTGTGTCCAGGAAAGGCACACTCTGTCGGGCATGAGAGCACAATGCAGGCCCTGGAGGTGGGGGGACCAGGGCCCTCCTCCATCTATGTGTGCCCGAGCAAAGCACACCCTGTCGGCCAC
>JAGXOD010000223.1:0-42353 GCA_020368025.1 Brachyhypopomus occidentalis
TATTTAAAACAAGTATAGGGAAAAGCAAGAATATAATTAAAATTACACGAAAGCTGCAATTATGCTTCTGAAACACATAAGAAATATCAAATTTACACTCTATAATTCAGCAAAGGCTTACCTCTGGATCTGATGAACCAACAATGAAAGAATTCTCTTCAAATGGATCATTCTGATTTTGAATCCTGTTGAGAGTCTGAGCTGATGGCAGTGTGTTGTCATTATAAGAAGTGACGAACTTGAAGTCACTGGTGCGTGAGCCTGTTGTTAGATACGTGTCATAATTGTAAGAACTGCGGAGAGTTCCAGCTCCCTCCACCTCTGCATAGTTGGGAGGGAGATACGCACTGGGAATGGTGACTGCTCCATCAAACAACAGTCTGGGCTTTCTCCTGTGGCAGAACCTCACAGCCACCATCAGAATGATGAACGTCAGGAAGAAGGTGGACACAGAAACCAGTGCGATGACCAAATACGATGTTAGTTTGGAGTTGCTCTCCTCATAAGTCATGTCTTTAAGTTCTGGAACTTCAGCCAGGTTGTCAGAAATAAGTAAATAAACAGAGCAGGTAGCAGAGAGAGGGGGCTGGCCATTATCTTTCACTGAGATAATGAGGTTCTGCTTCATGCTGTCAGATTCAGTAATGTCCCTCAGTGCTCTGATCTCTCCACTATGGAGACCAATGGAGAAAAGTCCTGGATCAGTAGACTTCACAATCTGATAGGACAGCCACGCGTTCTGTCCAGAGTCAGCATCCACAGCGATCACCTTGGAGACCAGAGAGCCTGAGAGAGCAGCTTTAGGGACCATCTCAGTCATTAAAGACTTTCCCTCTGGAGCAGGGTATAATATCTGTGGAGAGTTGTCATTCTCATCTGTTATGAACACACTCACAGTCACGTTGCTGCTGAGTGGAGGAGAGCCGTTGTCTCTGGCTACAACCTGGACTTTGAAGTTTCTGAACTGCTCATAGTCAAATGACCTCACAGCATGGATCACCCCTGTGTCTGCATTAATGGATATAAATGAGGACACTGGAACACCGTTGGCCTCACTGGGCACCAGAGAATACAGTACTGTGCCATTCTGCCTCCAGTCTGGGTCTCTCGCACTAACAGAACAGACAGAGGTGCCTGGTTTGTTGTTTTCCATTATATTGGAGCTGTAGGACTGTTCTAAAAATACCGGTGGATTGTCGTTTACATCCGACACAAACAAATGAACTGACTTGGAGGAAGATAAGGGTGGACTGCCTTCATCTTCTGCAATAACATTAATGTTGTATTCCGATGTCAGTTCACGATCGAGTGGAGCAGAAGTCACTATTGAGAAGTAGTTTTTGATTGAAGGTTTTAGTACAAAAGGAACTTTTCCCTGAATACTGCATCGGATCTGTCGATTTATCTCTGAGTCTTTGTCTTGAACACTAATAATTCCAACTTCAGCACCAGGTGGCGTGTTTTCAGGAATTGGATTGTTCAATGATTTTATGTGTAGTGTTCGGGGCGTTGTCGTTAACGTCTACAATATCAATAATGACCTTAGCAAAAGACGCAAGTCCCGCCCCGTCTTTACCTTGAATCCTTAATTCATATGTTGTTTGTCTTTCATAATCCAAGTTGTCATTTAAAATTATATTCCCTGTTTCAGAGTCGAGGCTAAACAACTTAAGCACGTCTCCAGATATGTGTCCAAATTCGTAAGTCACGTGGCCATTCGCGCCAGCATCAGTGTCCGAGGCGCTCACGTGAGCTACTACAGTACCAACCGGAGAATCTTCACGCAGACTCACCTTATAGACCGGCTGACTAAAGACTGGTGAATTATCGTTTGCGTCCAGCACAGTAACATGTATAACAACAGAGGCGGATCTGGGCGGGTTACCGCCGTCGACAGCGGTGAGCAATAATCGCACCTCTTGCTCTTGTTCGCGGTCCAGCTCGTTGTCTAAAACCAGTTCGCCGTATTTTTCCTCGCCTGGTTTATTATGGAAAAGAAAAGAAAAATAGCGATTATCCTGTAACGTGTATCTCTGCACGGCGTGCGCTCCTATATCCGCGTCATGTGCTTCATTTATAGCATAACGAGCCCCTTTGTCGGCTGATTCTCTGATCTCTAATTTAACAACATCGTTTGCAAAAACCGGTGAGTTATCATTGATATCAGCGATTTCTACAACAACGCGATGTAATTCCAGAGGACTTTCGAGAATTACTTCATATTTCAACGTACAAACAGTCATAAGCTCACAAAGTTGCTCTCTGTCTATTCTCTCCGCGACAATCAGATCTCCAGTGTCCATATCTATGTCACAGTATCGTTTGCTGCCATCCTCGGCGTCCAAACGCGCTTTACGCATTGACAGCGTTTTTGCGTTTACTCCAAGCTCCTTAGCCAGATTGCCAATCACAGACCCGATCTTCCTCTCCTCCGGAACAGAATAAGTAATATCTCCATTTGACGCCGCCAGCAAGAAGAAAATATGCGCCACGCCAAACAATAAAGACCGCGCGGCAAATCCGGCGTATTCCATGTTGTATTTCAAAACGAGTACAAATCCAGCGTGTTAAATGTTTATGTCCGATTTCACTAATACGTTCAAATGAAATACCCGGAATAAATGGAGTGTGTAAATCTAAAGAGAACAAGAAATAAACCAGATAACGGTCGAATGCCACTGCCTTCTGCACCAGTATAGCACCTCCCTTCTCTATACGTATTAGTTCTGACCGCTGTAGGCGGGTGAACAGCGACTCTGTGTGCTGCGTCGCAAAACTGCACTGCAATATAACAGAACTATGATAAAGAAATCCCTAAACGCGGGAACATAACCTATAACAGCCTAACACTGTCCGAGCTCCTGAGGTTTTATATCATGATTTGTAATGAAAAAATAATAAATACATTAAATTAAAATAGACAAAGCAACATTAATTACTAAGTAAACAAGCGATTAAGTGTATGGAAAAGAACGAATTTCCGTTCTGATGGCTTTTCAATACCAATTGTTGAAATCAACCAAAAACGTTAAAATAAATTTCTATTTGATTGCTATACAGAAGCCTTTAAACCAAAGAGATTTTGTAAAAATGAAAAAAATATTTAAATAAATGAATGAATGTAAGAACAAAAGGACTCCCCCTCTTTGACCGCTGTCCACTCATGTAGTGCTGAAATTAGGTAAACGCGTTTTAAACTTTATTATCCTGCTGTATTAACACTACCAACTATATAAAGCAAGAATTTATTTACGTGAAACGGTATAAATGCGCGAAAAATATATTAACCATCAACTTCCCTGCAACACGAATTTTCCATTACACTGTTCTTATGTAATACTCGAACTGATAATGATTATGCAATTTCGGTTAGTAAATAAACCTTTAGAAGCATTGCCAAAATGCAAATCACAAAGTACCATCTGCAAATAGACATATGTCGTCACAGTCAAATGTAAATGTAAAATGTAAATCATAAGTTGAGAAAAGAACACTAGTTTTTCACAAAAAATAAATCTTACCTCTAATATTCCGCCTGCATCAGAAAGACTGATCATATTTGAATCATCTTGAATCATCTTCAGAGTACCATCAGCAGGAAGTGTGTTGTCATTATAAGATGTGATGAACTTGAAGTCACTGGTGCGTGAGCCTGTTGTTAGATACGTGTCATAATTGTAAGAACTGCGGAGAGTTCCAGCTCCCTCCACCTCTGCATAGTTGGGAGGGAGATACGCACTGGGAATGGTGACTGCTCCATCAAACAACAGTCTGGGCTTTCTCCTGTGGCAGAACCTCACAGCCACCATCAGAATGATGAACGTCAGGAAGAAGGTGGACACAGAAACCAGTGCGATGATCAAATACGATGTTAGTTTGGAGTTGCTCTCCTCATAAGTCATGTCTTTAAGTTCTGGAACTTCAGCCAGGTTGTCAGAGATAAGTAAATATACAGAGCAGGTAGCAGAGAGAGGGGGCTGGCCATTATCTTTCACTGAGATAATGAGGTTCTGCTTCATGCTGTCAGATTCAGTAATGTCCCTCAGTGCTCTGATCTCTCCACTATGGAGACCAATGGAGAAAAGTCCTGGATCAGTAGACTTCACAATCTGATAGGACAGCCACGCGTTCTGTCCAGAGTCAGCATCCACAGCGATCACCTTGGAGACCAGAGAGCCTGAGAGAGCAGCTTTAGGGACCATCTCAGTCATTAAAGACTTTCCCTCTGGAGCAGGGTATAATATCTGTGGAGAGTTGTCATTCTCATCTGTTATGAAACACACTCACAGTCACGTTGCTGCTGAGTGGAGGAGAGCCGTTGTCTCTGGCTACAACCTGGACTATGAAGTTTCTGAACTGCTCATAGTCAAATGACCTCACAGCATGGATCACCCCTGTGTCTGCATTAATGGATATAAATGAGGACACTGGAACACCGTTGGCCTCACTGGGCACCAGAGAATACAGTACTGTGCCATTCTGCCTCCAGTCTGGGTCTCTCGCACTAACAGAACAGACAGAGGTGCCTGGCTTGTTGTTTTCAGACACATATGCATTGTATCCCTGCTCTTCAAACACAGGGGCATTGTCATTTACATCTGAAATAGATAACTGAATGATTGTAGATGATGACAACTGAGGAGTTCCCTCATCAGTGGCAATAACTGTGAGGTTGTAATCTGTTAAGAGCTCACGGTCAAGTGTTCCAGTAGTAATAATAGAATAAAAGTTTTTGATGGATGGGTTTAATCGGAATGGGAGATTCCCCTGGATGATGCAGTGGATCTGTTGGTTCCCACCAGAGTCCTTATCTTGCACATTGATAATGCCAACCTCAGTTCCTGGTGCTGTACTTTCAGGAATAGGGTTAGAGATGGACTGGACAGCAACAACAGGCGCATTGTCATTTAAATCTGTAACTTCCACTATTACTTTTGCATGTGATGCCAGCCCCAGTCCGTCTTTTGCTTGTATGCGCATTTCATACAGCGATTCTTCCTCA
Organism: Brachyhypopomus occidentalis; assembly: GCA_020368025.1. NCBI lineage: Eukaryota > Metazoa > Chordata > Actinopteri > Gymnotiformes > Hypopomidae > Brachyhypopomus > Brachyhypopomus occidentalis. Next base: position 5,003 of record JAGXOD010000223.1, read on the forward strand.
TAGTCAATATGGCCAGTTACTTTAATTTCGCCGCTAACCTTATCCAAAGAAAATGTCCTTGCTGCTTTGTCAGATAATCGGCTAAACTCGTATATTACTTCTCCGTTTATCCCCTCATCAATATCTATTGCAGTTACAGTGACTACGGGGGTTCCCAAACCACAATTTTCAGGCAGATGAACCCTATACGTAGGCTGATTAAACGTTGGAACATTATCATTAGCATCTAGAACAATGATATTTATTACTACGGTACCAGATCTCTGTGGAGTGCCGCCGTCAATGGCCGTGAGTAACAGCGTTATATACTGTTGCTGTTCACGGTCAAGCTCTTCATCCAGCACAAGTTCGCTGTATTTACCGCCGTCAGAGCTGGTTCCAGTGCGTAAAGAGAAATGGTCATTCGTCTGCAGAGAATATCCTTGAACTGAGTTAGATCCTACATCCGAATCGTGAGCCTCGCCCAAAAGAAATGACGTTCCTTTTACAGCCGATTCCCGTATCTCAAGTTTTATTGTGTCGGTGGAAAATTGTGGCGCATTGTCGTTAATATCTTCGATTTGCACTGTGACAGCATGCAGCTCCAACGGTTTCTCTAGCACGAGACCGTATTTTAGTGTGCACGAAGGCTTCGAATCACAAAGCTCCTCGCGGTCAACAACGTCTACCACAGTCATCTTGCCAGTGCTGCGATCAATGTCCATGAAACGTCTCCCAATAGCATCCACATTTAAACGTGCCTTTCGGTCCGAAAATGTCTTACTATCCAAGCCGAGGTCTACAGCAACATTTCCTACGACCGATCCTTGTTTCATCTCCTCGGGTGTAGAGTAGATTAAATCGCCGCGGATTACGCACAGCAGCGAAAGAAAAATAAGTGAAAACACTAGGCTAATTAAACCTTTATTCTCCATATCGGCTTTTCAAAAGTATGCCTGTTGACGATCAGCTAATTTTATTTAACCCACATACTATCTAAAACTGGTATAGAGACATTCTCATGGACACCACAATCGACACCTTTCTGTACTGAAAACGAGTGTTTCTTTTATGAAAGCAAACGATGGTGGTAGATGTCGTCAATATATGTTTTATGGCTGGCAGACAGCGCCACTCTGAGTTTTTTCTTGGAAGTGCACGCATTAAAAAATCCCGAACGATTTATGCACATATTTCGATCCGCTTCTAGGCTGCAGAGGACTCAAAAAAGTCAGAAAAAATGCCGTCTTCCTAAAACTATCGCAATGTCTTGTCTATTTAATTTCTATTTCACTTCAAACAAATTCCCAGCTGTCACCACTTCTCATCTATAAACACTGAGCCATGTGGGAGGAGAAAGAACAGCGGGCAGTTATCTAAGCGAAAAATTACTTTGAATTGCTGCATTATTTCGTAATAATTGCAATAACAGTCAAAAGAAAAGTAATTTCATCATTCTGTGCAGACAACATCACTGTTTACATTGCTTTGTAACCTGATTTCATAAGTGACATGAAGTAGAACAGGTTATCGTGGATAAAATCAGAGAGCGACAAAGCAGGACTCAGGAGGAAAACTATATGTTATGATGATTATAAAGTTTATAACAGCACGATAAATAAAGTTGCGATTAGAAACTTGTGTGAGGCGAAAGACAGAAAATAAGAATGAAATCACAGAAAATTGCCCAGTAAAAAATTTTTTAAATACGTCGACAATAATAGTGACAGACTGCAGTGTATGGAGCATATGAAAATGGAAAAAGTCTGCTTACCTCTAGTGATTCATTTGGATCAGAGAGACTGATTATATTTAAATCATCCAGGCTTTTCTGAAGAGTGCTCCCAGCAGGAAGTGTGTTGTCATTATAAGAAGTGATGAACTTGAAGTCACTGGTGCGTGAGCCTGTTGTTAGATACGTGTCATAATTGTAAGAACTGCGGAGAGTTCCAGCTCCCTCCACCTCTGCATAGTTGGGAGGGAGATACGCACTGGGAATGGTGACTGCTCCATCAAACAACAGTCTGGGCTTTCTCCTGTGGCAGAACCTCACAGCCACCATCAGAATGATGAACGTCAGGAAGAAGGTGGACACAGAAACCAGTGCGATGACCAAATACGATGTTAGTTTGGAGTTGCTCTCCTCATAAGTCATGTCTTTAAGTTCTGGAACTTCAGCCAGGTTGTCAGAAATAAGTAAATAAACAGAGCAGGTAGCAGAGAGAGGGGGCTGGCCATTATCTTTCACTGAGATAATGAGGTTCTGCTTCATGCTGTCAGATTCAGTAATGTCCCTCAGTGCTCTGATCTCTCCACTATGGAGACCAATGGAGAAAAGTCCTGGATCAGTAGACTTCACAATCTGATAGGACAGCCACGCGTTCTGTCCAGAGTCAGCATCCACAGCGATCACCTTGGAGACCAGAGAGCCTGAGAGAGCAGCTTTAGGGACCATCTCAGTCATTAAAGACTTTCCCTCTGGAGCAGGGTATAATATCTGTGGAGAGTTGTCATTCTCATCTGTTATGAACACACTCACAGTCACGTTGCTGCTGAGTGGAGGAGAGCCGTTGTCTCTGGCTACAACCTGGACTTTGAAGTTTCTGAACTGCTCATAGTCAAATGACCTCACAGCATGGATCACCCCTGTGTCTGCATTAATGGATATAAATGAGGACACTGGAACACCGTTGGCCTCACTGGGCACCAGAGAATACAGTACTGTGCCATTCTGCCTCCAGTCTGGGTCTCTCGCACTAACAGAACAGACAGAGGTGCCTGGCTTGTTGTTTTCAGACACATATGCACCATATACGTGCAGTACAAATACAGGAGCATTGTCATTTATATCTCCGACTTGGATGTTCAGAGTTGTAGTGGAGAACAGGGTAGGGGCACCTCCATCAGACGCCACTATTGTAACATTATATTCCGCGATTTGCTCGCGATCAAGCAAGGTGGTAGTTACTAATGTGAAGTAGTTTTTAATTGAGTGTTGTAATTTAAATGGCAAGTTCGATGGAATAGAACAGCTGACTCGACTGTTTTCACCAGAATCTTGGTCTTTCACATTTAAAATGGCAACTTCTGAGCCAACTACAATGTTCTCTGGAACTGGATTTGTTAAAGATTTCACCGTTATTACCGGCGCATTGTCATTCACGTCAGCTATTTCAATTTGGACTTTGCAGTGGCCGGTTTGTCCGCCTCCATCTTCCGCTTGTATTTCTATCTCATAAGAAGAGGCACGTTCGTGGTCTAGGTTTCCTGTAACTGAAATTTCACCACTGTTTTCGTCAATCTGAAATAGATTATTGGTACTGTCAGAAAGGTGATTAATATAGTACGTTATTTGTCCATTTGCGCCTTCATCCATGTCATTCGCAATTATTTTGATAACGGATGTTCCGGGCGCAGAATTTTCGAATAACCTTGTCCTGTACAGAAGCTGTGAGAAACGTGGGGCATTGTCATTGACATCTTGAACAAACACCTGGATAGCAACCGTACCGGACCGAGGAGGATTCCCTCCGTCTACGGCGGTCAGTATCAAAGAAAATTCCCCTTCTATTTCACGATCGAGGTTACTTTTCAATACAATATCCACATACCTGTCTTTACTCGATCTTGCGTCTATCGAAAAGTGCTCGTTTCGACTGAGAATGTAACTCTGAACGGAATTTATTCCAACGTCCAGATCTCGGGCACGAGCTATTTGAAATTTACTCCCGGTCGATACTGTCTCGCTGATCTCGAGCTTGATTGTATCTTTCGGGAAGGTAGGCGTGTTGTCGTTGACATCCTGTACCTCTAAAATCACGTTGTGAAGCTGTAGAGGATTTTCAAGAATAAATTCAAAATGTAAAAAACACGGAGTCGTGGTTCCACAGAGTGCTTCTCGGTCGATCCTCTCTAAAACAAATATATTCCCAGAATCTAGGTCTATTCCACAATACCGTTTTTCACCTTGATAATCCAGTCTCGCCTTGCGATAACCCAGACCTTTATAATCCAGACTGAGGTCTTTGCTTAGGCTTCCAATAATGTAATTAGTCTTTGTCTCCTCAAAGACAGAATATCGAATATCTTCGACAGCGACCCGAACGAGAAATGAATAAAATACAATAGCCCAAAACAGGCGTTGGCATGGCAAGGATGATATAGTATTCATCGTATTTCTAGATCTAGACAAAAACTTTGTGAAGATAATTTCGCAATAAATATTTTAACCAATATATCCTATAACAATCATGTGTGGACAGACTCCTTCTGTTTTTGTTCAGATAAGAAATAATCATTGTGACGACATGATGGGTGATGACGCATAGAATGGGTGTGTTTCTATGACTGAACATTTAAAATTGGTGAAGAGCGACACGATGAGGCAAAACAAGAACGTGCCACGGACCTACACAGTTAGAATTGTGTAGTATAACAATATAACAATAATATCACTAATATATCACTGATACATCACTTTACAGCGTTTTACTCCGGTGTGATGGGTCAGGTGCTCATCAGCCACTTTGTATAAAAAATTGCCTAAACGTTATTTGGGGAGAACAACTCATCTAATTCCCAAGGTCATAGCTAACAGTGATGACTGGAAGCCAAGATATATACCGTCATAAAGACGTCAACGAAAACCGTGCGCGCTATGTTCCGCAATGTTTGGTGTACAAAGCAACAGGAAGCTGTTAGACATTTATGAATCTATTTTGCACTTATTCAGTACCCCATGACTACAATTACTTTAACCATACCAGACGGTGCTAAAGACCTTACTAATCCACCGGGTGGGCACACATCCTCATGCACGTTCATTACATCTATGAAGGATTGTTTAGCCGTTTTAATTACTACTTAATAGTGACATACAGTGTATTGATATTATTTTTCATTTGCACCACAGTGATTGTAGTTATGTATATAACCACAGTGATTGTAGTTAAATATAATGAAGATTTGAATTCTTTGTGTAGTTGTGAAGCACAAGGGAATGGGAGTCATTTTAAAAGCACGTGTTGGAGGTTAACGTTTACTTTAAAGCATTCAAAGTATTCAATTCACAGTCTCCCAGGTCCAAGTCTGAGGATATCTGTCCTTCCTTTACTTACGAAACATATATAGTGACAAATTGGCCAGTCAGTCTACCAGTTGTTAGAAAATCCAGGACCACAAATTGGTTTCAAAGTCCAGAGATCAACACCTCTGATCTAAAACAATCCTATAACTTTTCCACAAACAGCATAAAACTGTCAAAATAATAGCAACTCACAAGTCCACAATATATGGAAAAAAAATTAGAACTTTACTTCCTTTCATTTTATTCACATTTTACGAGCTGTAAAAATGGCCGAACATTGAGAAAGTCCTACAACTTTTATAGAGTAATAAAGCAGGCATAAAGCTAGAGAGAGTTACAGATAGCAAAGACATAAATGGGCAAGTTGAACAGTACCACTTTTCAAACAGATGCTTTTACGCAGAATCTGTCTACCATGGCTCCCCTTGTCCAGCAGATCATGTCCACATCACCACCATCATGGGTTCATTTCTCTAGGTGCACACACACTGTCATACTGATACAGGTGTGTCAGTTGTTCTGGATAAGACTGTCTGCCAAATGTTTTGTTTTTGTGTAAATGTAAATGTACAGTTTGACAATGACCTATTCCACTTTGACAATGAGCTAGTTATAGTTTTGCATGTCACTGGCGTGGTTAAGATTCAGAGTAATGAGACATGCTAATCTGTTTTTGAATCTCCTTTTTATGCATCAGATGTTGAAACATCCACACAGACAAGCATACCTGGAAATTAAAGAGAAGGTACTGAAATTAGGTTTGCATCAAACACATCTGTAAACAATTGCATTGCATTTAGTGTTTAACCTTCCTCTAGTGTTGGAGTCGTGACCGACCCGTTTGTAGGTTTTAAATGCATAAAAGTACTACATACATTTGTTTATTGCATCAAGACTTTTTGACTTTGTCAGGAACTTCTATTTAAACAAAATAAAAATATATATTTTACTAAATTATTAAATGCTCTTGTTAAAATTATGACCCAGGTATAATTAGAAAACAATAATAATTGCCAAACCTGTAATCATAAACACACTATACACCAGCAGCCCACAGCGCCTCCTCCAACCATGTGATCTTCAGTTAGGCGCTTCTGGCTTTGCCTTTATCACAAAACAAGGACAGGCAGATATTTGCAGACATGTACAGCCAAATCAGTGTAGAGTTGTGTGTACTGTTGTGTGTGATATCAAAGGCCCAGGGGGCAACAACAAACATATTAACACCATATTAAAACCTTCATGGATAAGGAAGCCTGACAATGTGACCAAGAGGTAAGAAACAAAATGGATCATAAATAATTTGTTTTTAGGGTCTAATGGCTGGTTTGAGTCACAGGTCAAAACCGACTCATTAACATAAGAGATAGTTACAGAAAGCTAACACAAGAGGAAGGTTAATGTTATGTTTAGTAACTTAATGAACTTCATGTGTAGCTATTATATATGTTGCGTCAATACAAACCTACACTGAAAATGTTTTTTGTGTAAACATTAAAAATGAAAAACAAACTTTATTTGATAACAACTGTGTACCCAATTGTGTAAGCTCTCAAATTAAAGGAGTAAACTGTCATGATATTGTCATACACTTGGTTTTACTTACTGATTCTACCTGTTAATTAGCAAAGACGAGATGTTGGGACCAAATCCTGGGGAGAAGTTTTAGCTTCTGAATGTTGTCATGTATGCTGAGGGCAACCAGGTGTCCTGCTCCTACAGCTGGGGGACAACACGTGCCTGGACCACCAGACCAGACAACCAGCTCTCTGCCAGGACCCACACGGCCTCGTCCTGAGTCTCCGACACAAACCTAAACTATCCACCCTGTTGCTGAAGCGTTTGCAGGTCACCCCACATGCATTGATTGAGACAGTGTCATAGCCCATTGGCTGACTAACTCTTTAGTGACTGTGTCATAGTCAGTGTCTAACTCATTACTAACCAATGCAAAAGTTGTTTTCCTATATGATGGTGAATAATATTGGTCCAGTCGATAACCAAAATGTAAACACACACCCCAAATATACACGTTACATCCAAGGATACACTTGTATAATTATGGGGATTTACCATTCTGGATATTTCCAATTTGTTAATAAACAGAATTAAGTTTTGACTACTTATATATTGTGAATGTTTTTTGTTAATAAACAGAATCGTTTTTTTACACTGAATCTAGAAATTACAGTGTATTTGTTACTCCTTGTCTAGTGTTACAGATACTTATAACTGATGGAATTTCATGGTTAAACCTGCTGGCCTATAATTTCATGGTTACACCTGCTGTGTGCGCATATAAGCATTTACTGAATATTTATGCAGGTCACCCTTAAATATTCTTTTGTAGATAGTAAGTTTGTCCCAGAACAGATTCTCGGTTCTACTCTGTTTCTTCATATGCTTTGCCTGTGCTGAGCGAGAACATCGCTAAATTAGTCTCTCCGGACACCAGAGTGTGTTCTGTGTCTGTTCTGGCCCTCGGGGACAGATATAAACACAACCGTGGTGTTATTCTTTGGCCCAAGCAGCAGGTCCGTGTGTCTCTGCACCTGTTCAGCTCCACACCCTCCCCAGCACAACGACCTCCTAAAGTCTCTGCATTCCCTCCATGTTGGGTGTCGCTGTGTTTATAATCCACCCACCACCATCACACGTGCACTGTCGCGTCACAGTAACGCTATGTAGGTTGTCTTGCAATGCAGAATACAGAACGTTTCACCAATGCTGTGGTAACTTAAATATCTCCTAGCTGAGGACTACAAAGCCTTCTGATTCCATAGATGGACACCAGCACATCAGTTACTTATGAAAGAAACTTTATTTGTGATTTATAAACAAAACACATTACCAGATTGTGTGTGTGTGTGTGTGTGTGTGTGTGTGTGTGTGTATGTGTGTGTGCGTGTGTGTGTGTGTGTGTGTGTGTGTGTGTGCGTGCGTGTATGCACTTGATATGGACAAAAGAATTGGAACACACATCTTTCTCCCTTAATCACTGAATTCAGGTGTTTCATTCAGTCCCGTTGCTGCAGGTATACAGTATAAAATCAAGCACCCTGCTTTGCAATCTGCCTCTCTGACATTTTTGACAGAATAGGTAATTTTAAAGAGGTCACTGAATTCCAGCATGGTGCCCTCAAAACGTTGCAAAAAGTCAGTTTTGCAACACGTCAGGGGAATCTTAATGCTTCAGCACACGAAGACAATTTGGATAACTGTACGTCGTTGGGACAGATTAGGGCTTCTGTTCCAGCACGACCAAGTCCCAGTGCACGACGTACAGCCCATAAAGGCATAAATGTTGGGACGAGTTTGGTGAGGTAGAGCGTGATCAGCCTGCACAGAGCCCAGACCTCAATCCCATCCAACACTTTTGGGAGGAGTTAGAAAGGAGATTGTGAGCCTGGCCAGTTCTTCTAACATCAGTGTCTGACCTCAGTGACCTGACCTCTGACCTCTGCTCTTCTGGATGAATGGGAGAAACTCCTACAGATTCCAGACACTGCTGCAAAAAAGGAACCAGCTCCATACTAATACCTATAGATGTTATGTGATGTGTAGGTGTCCCAATACTTCCGTCCGTATTTATATATATATTGTGTTGGTTATAGAACACTACATCATTACATATATCTAGAATGTTAATGGCATTGACATAGTGTTTTTGCTTATGTGTGTGTGCGTGCACGCACGTCTGTAATGTGCCTATTTGAAAAATTTGTCTAAGGATTTTAGTAGAGACAATACATGTCTCTAATTCCGAGAGGAATGGTTGAAAATAATTATGAAAACATAACTATCTATCTATGTATCTATCTATATATATATCTATATATTTATATATAGTTTTTGTATCATCTGCGTTTTACATGCAAACGGCCACTTAGTGATCTGACAGCACTAAACCACACCTGAAGGAGCCTGGGAGAATGTGTGTGTGTGTGTGTGTGTGTGTGTGTGTGTGTGTGTGTGTGGTGAGAATGCAATCTCATAGCAGCGCTAACATCTCTCTCACACCTTGTTCAATAGCCTGACAGCCAAGAAGAAGAAAGCGAATGAACAAACAAAGGAACATAACCCCACATAACACACATGAACCTTTCAGATGAATGACCTGCTGCCACCATTCTGAGCCCACCTCCACGTCTCGGCTCCACTGCACCTGCCAGTGTCCACGACCTAAAACGCTGCGCCACATCTGAACCCCGCGGCTTCCTACACGCCCATGTGCCCTTCCACATCAGCCCTCCTGTCGCACCAAAGCCCCACAAGCCAAAACCAAGCACAACTGCTCCGGCTGCTAAGCTGTTGGACGGCTTGTGTGTTGAAGGGGCGAAGCACGTGCTCGTGCTACCTGCAGAGAAAAGCTGGGAGCTCCAGTAACAGTGCTGAGGCTCGGTTCTGGGAGGTCCAGTAACAGTGCTGAGGCTGAGTGAGCCTTGTTTTATATGAGTAAGGGGTTTTCAGTCTGTCCTGACGTGGTACATAAAACAGCCACTAGAGGGCAGCTTTGACACAGGGCTACAGGAAGGAGGCGCACAGGAGCACCACGTGCAAAGGCCAAGAGATGGCAGGGAGGAGTGGGAGGCTTGCGCACAGCTATGGAACAGTCATGAGAGGCGATGGGACCAGGCTTGATCTGAAATGAAGCAACAAGCAACATTCCTGCCTATATTACAAACGCCCGAAGGCTGGAGCACCTCATTCCTTTGCTGGAAATAATATGGTCTAGCTGTACAATAAGTGGACAGACCAGAAGTGTGTGTGTGTGTGTGTGTGTGTGTGTGTGTGTGTGTGAGGGGGGTTGTGTTCATCTTGGCACTACTGGACTGTACTGGGCATTTTCTGAAAGAATCATACAGAATAGCGTTGTATGTCTACACTGTGTTCAAATCTGCATGCTTTAGTTGTGGAGCATAATGCCATGTATTCCTGTCCATGTGTAGTTTAGTGTGGTGTGCCACTCCAGGACAGCAGGGGGCTCTGTGAGCACAGGCATTGGAAGTTTATAACATACTGCTACAGTTCTACCCCTGAAGTGGTGTAATTTGATCAGCATTAATCTCGCACAGAGATGCATCTGACCAGGTCTTCATATTTTACACAGACACCTTTCGTGTCTAGTTTAAATACAAATTTAAATTCATTTTCTTCTGAACAATACAGCTTCATACCATTTTTTTCTTCTTTTAAAGTCCTGTTTGTAAAGATGTCATGACTCCCCACACACTCCCCTCATGTATGTTAGACGTGGGTGTTGATGAAGGGAGGGTCAGGGTTTAGTCTTGGATTTTGTAGCTTGCCAATTGCCGTCCCTTCTTATAGGTTTTGATTTCTACTAGTATCACAGACACTAGTGGATTAAGATTCTTCTGCCTATGATATACAAGTAATGAGAGAGCCAATTGTTTCCGTCCTGGGAGCTGTCCTAGTAATTGCAGGGTAAAATTTGAGGTTCGGTACAGAGAGAAGGGTCTTCTGATCAGCTCTGGGCAGATCTTGGCTACGCAACCTTCCCACAGCAGGAGCCTGACGTAAAAGGCTCAACTCTCTGTACTCATTTTTCGTAATTTTTTTCGCATTGCGTGAGTTTCAGTTACCAGCTACAGCGGTCGATGAGGTGACGGCCCACTCCACTCTACTCTTCCCCCTCATCCTTCCCTTTCTCTTTCTTCTCCTTCTTCTCCTTCTTTTTCTTTTTCTTCTTCTTGGCCTCCTCCTTCTTGCCGAAGGTGATGAAGTCGCCCTTGTCGTCCACGGCCCCTGGGTCCTGGCGAATGGAGATGATGGCGGGCGACCCAGGGATGATGAAGGCTTCAGGGGGGATCTCCCCGGGCTTCAGGGCCTGCGGAGGGCCATAGCCAGGGCCATAGCCAGGGCCTGCGCCGTAGCGGAAGCTCCAGCTGTTGCTGTTGATCCCGGCTCCAACTGGGGGGGAGAGCTGCCCCTCCGCCTCCCCGTCTGTGAGAGAGACAGAGAGTTGCTCACATGTCAGAGAAAAACACCGCCGCCATCATCATCATCAGCTCGGCACAGACCCAGAAATATTTGGTGTTGGAGGACAGATTACAGGATGGTTCTGAAGCAATGACTCATGGGACAGGGTTAGTGTCTGACAGAAGGGATGCTGGGAACACATGAGGTAATAGCGGAGAGCACGTCTGCAAGCAGGTTTGACTAAAAGCGCCTCAGCGGGAATTAGTGTCGGAAAAGAGCGGATTTGTACGAACGAACTAATGTTAACGTTCAGGAAAACACAGGACTTCACGCAGAGCAGCAGGAGAGGATGCACATTCCATGCAATCTTCATGATTAAGGGTGTGTACCCTTGTAGAGAGAGGGGGAGAGAGGGGGAGAGAGAGAGATAGAGAGGGAGAGGGAGAGAGAGTGACAGTGCTCTGTACCCAGCTACTCTGTGCTTTGAGTGTGTGTGTGTGTGTGTGTGTGTGTGTGTGTGTGCGTGTGTGTGCATGGGTGTGTGTGTGTGTGTGTGTGTGTGTGTGTGTGTGTGTGTGTGTGTGTGTGCATGGGTGTGTGTGTGTGTGTGTGTGTGTGTGTGTGTGTGTGTGTGTGTGTGTGTGTGTGTGTGTGTGAGTGTGTGCATGTGTGTGTGCAGGGGCATGTATGTGTGTGCAGGGGCGTGTATGTGTGAGGGTATCTGTGTGTGTGTGTCTGTGTATCTGTGTGTGTTTGCATGCGAATAGAGCTGAGCTGGTCGTCTAAAATGACCTTGTATTTTCCTCCTAGCAGAAGGAATGGGGACCTATACACATACTGGTGGCAAGACTTATGCAAGGATCTGCAGTGGTGCCAGTGGTGTCTCTCTCAGCATTAATGTACCCCCATCCACTGGCCTATGTGTCTGTTTAAATACACTAGTGTGGCTGGGAGTTCTCTGGAGTCCAGGTGCACGACGGCTCCAGCGGAGGTGGAGAACACTGCTCAGAACGTCCCCGCGCCATATTTAGGACACGCACGTAGGCACATCACCCGCACCCTGCCGTCAACACTCCTCTATGTGCATCTCCTCATGCTGAGGCTCCAGGTTAATGTCCTCACACTGAGGCTCTAGGTTCATCTCACGCTGAGGTTCTAGGTTAATCTCATGCTGAGGTTCTAGGTTAATGTCCTCACACTGAGGCTCTAGGTTCATCTCACGCTGACACTCTAGGTTAATCTCATGCTGAGGTTCTAGGTTAATCTCATGCTGAGGTTCTAAGTTAATCTCCTCACGCTGACACTCTAGGTTAATCTCACGCTGAGGTTCTAGGTTAATCTCCTCACGCTGACGCTCTAGGTTAATCTCACGCTGAGGTTCTAGGTTCATCTCCTCACGCTGACGCTCTAGGTTAATCTCACGCAGAGGTTCTAGGTTCATCTCCTCACGCTGACGCTCTAGGTTAATCTCACGCTGAGGTTCTAGGTTCATCTCCTCACGCTGAGGCTGTAGCATCCACAGCTGTATGGGCCCCTTCCTACACTCCCCAGTAAGGAGCTTCCCATCCCACCCAGATGTTTCAGGGCTATTTATTTATTTGTTCATTATTTTAATGATTGCCCCACTTCTCCTTTCAGATGCTCTACTTTTTTTTCTCTCTATTTCCATCACTCTCCATGTGTTGCTGGGTAACCAAGTGTGCTGGAACTGGTGTCAACACAAGGTGAATGACTATTTTTCCAGTGTGTATCCAGTACAGCAGGCCATGGTGGTCATGTACTCACATACACACGTCTCTGTCCCATTTCTATCTTTAGCCCACTGCTCCCTTGTCTCATCCACCTTACATTCCCTCACTTTCTTCCTCTTTCTCTCTGATCAGTCTATTTCCCCCCTTCCCCTACCTTGCTCACTTGTTCTCTCTGAGCATGAATGGTTGCTGTGGAAACTGCCTCCCACTGTCCTCTCTCGCCCACTCCCCGCTGCCGAAGCAAGCTCCCGGAGTTGTTGCCTAGCAACAAGTCACACAGTGTTTCCTAGCAACACGACCACCGCAGGGGCCTGCCATTCCTGAATCCTCTACGTCCTCAACCCCCCCTCACCTCCCCCACCCCCCCATTCATCGCCCTCACCCGCCTTTGCACATTCTCTCCATCCTTCATGCAGGTCTCGTCCATCTTTTCTCCACCAGTATATTTGCTCTCCTTCACCTCTGTGTTTCAGTTTCCCTGCTTCAGTCTTGTCCTTGCAGATCTTAGCTGCAATCAAGTATGGAGCCGAACACGTCACCATGCTCCACGCTCAGCTCCCTGCTCCCAGCAGTGCTTACACAACACATCTGCACCACATCACTGCCAGCCTACCCACGGAAGTTTTCAATTTGCTCCAAAATATTCTGCAGCCCATATAAAAAATTTATCAATTTTGGCTCATCGCCTTGACTTTCTACCTCACTACTGCTCCTGTCAATGCAGCCTGGCGGGGCTCGATCAGGGAGTCGATATCTGAGTCATCCACCACCCACAAGGCTCCTGGCTCCGGACTAATCTCTCTAACAGGACAGCAGATCGATGCCTCTCTGTCTGGCCACATGCTTGAAGAGCACTGAATATGAACCAGCGCTCTCACTCCACCAACACCAACTTCACATCACCACGTTTATATCCTGCAGGACATAAATAACCTGCCAACCTTCCCTTACTGCGCCAAATCACCACCAATCCCAACAGTGATTAGAATATCTGCTTAATTTGCATGACCTTAATGACCTTAATGGAATGGCACACCCCATTTTCACGTGAAAGTAGGTGAATGCAGATTCTGCTATACAAATGGCTGTTAGTACCAGAGATCACGGCACCAAAAAGTGAAGAAGAACAAAGATGAAGGAGAGAAGCACAAGAAGAAGAATGAATGAATGAATGAATGAATGAATGAAGAAGAAGGCAACGCCGCCCGTGGCCCAGCGGCCTGTGGAACCATTAAAACGACCCCTGCAGGTTCACTGACAGCCACTGCAAAAGATTCAGGACTTAAAAGAGACAATTTACAGCTAAGAAGCTTCAATACGCCCACATGAGGTGGCAAAGCAGTTTTGGGAACATGGAAACAACTGCATATTTCATCTTCTCCCAAAATAAAGCGTCTTGAATCATGGTGCCAGTTAATGATAAGGCCCGTGTGCAGGCTAATTATGTGCTTTTAGCTGTAGAGACTGGGACTAAATAGCACACTTGGTAAAGGCAACGCTGCCTTAGTGAGGAACGCATGGGGCTCTGCTGTCTGTGGCTACAGGACACGCTGTGTATGATGGGGAGTGTGTGACTGTTAGTGGGACCACTGAGTGTGAATGGAATAGAAGTGTGACCATAGCTGACCACTGAGTGTGAGTGGAATATTAGTGTGACCACTGAGTGTGAGCTGAATATTAGTGTGACCACTGAGTGTGAGCTGAATATTAGTGTGACCACTGAGTGTGAGTGTGATTATTGAGTGTGAGTTGAATGTGAATGTGAGTGTGAGTGTGACCATTGAGTGAGTGTGATCATAGAGTGAGTGAGTGTGTCCTTAGAGTGTGAGTGTGAATGAGAGTGTCCTTAGAGTGTGAGTGTGAATGAGAGTGTCCTTAGAGTGTGAGTGTGTTCCCTAACTGCTGCTAGCCCTGGCCATACCAGCTCCAGGATCTGGTAAAACGTCACTCAAAATCTCCAGCGTCTCAACTAAATGTATCATCATTTCAAACCGTTTCTGTAGATGTCTGTCAGTCAAAGTCTGTTCCTGTTTGCTGTCCTGGAGCTCAGGCAGGCGTATTGGGTGATGTGGGGTCTGTGTGTAGACGTGCGGGAGGACACCGGCTCTTACCCGCCGCACTGGACACGGTGGGCCAGTTCTGCACCAGCACGCCCTGGGCTCCCTGCATCACAGCCGAGGCCTCCTCCATGTGCACAGAGCTGCGTCATGGGAACAGAACCACAAACATGAGCATCACAGAGCAGCTACAGCTCAACAGAGCTGCGTCATGGAAACAGAACCACAAACATGAGCAGCTACAGCTCATGAAGAAATCGGAAGGCTGACAGCTAACTCGAACATTAAAGAGACACAATAAAGACAAAAGGATAAACATGACCCAATAAAATACTATGATTGGTGCTTAGATTTCAAATTAAGTGAAAATTTGACGTGTCAGGCACATGGGTCTAATGGTACTTGTATGTGTGTATGTGTGTGAGCTACACCTGAATTATGCTATACTGTTGTGTATGGATGGGCCTGCATGAGTTGCTGGTTGCAACTTTGTGTGTGTGTGTGTGCACGTGCAATCCGATGCACGTGAGCCTACGAGCACGTGCAGGCGTGCGCTGGGTCAATGTAGCACTGTTCCCCAGGGAATCACAGCTCCTGTGAGGTGTGCTGGTTGGAGAGCCCCACGTGAGGGCAAACGTCTCACGCACACAGAGACGTGCGGATGGGAGGAGCCTGATCAGGAAGTGGTGGATTGAGGTGATGTGGTGCTGGGACACAGGGACACAGGGACCCAGGGACACAGGGACACAGGCTGGGACACAGGGACCATGAACGTGTGCTGGATGGGAAAAAAATAATCATCTCTATGTCCTATTTTCAGAAGTGGAAGTTAAAGTGTGAAGTGAGGTTGACTGCACTGTAGTGCAGCTCACATTCAGCTACCTGCCCCTCACCTCCTCATCACCTCACCCCCTCACTCCTCACCCCCTCACCTTCTCATCACCTCACTCCTCACCCCTCACCCCTTACCTCACCTCCTCACCCCCTCACTCCTCACCAACTCACCCCTCACCCCCTCACCATCTCACTCCTCACCCCTCACTCCCTTACCTCACCCCCTCACTCCTCACCACCTCACCCCCTTACCTCACCCCCTCACTCCTCACCCCTCACCCCTCACCATCTCACTCCTCACCCCTCACTCCCTTACCTCACCCCCTCACTCCTCACCACCTCCCCCCTTACCTCACCTCCTCACTCCTCACCAACTCACCCCTCACCCCCTCACCATCTCACTCCTCACCCCTCACTCCCTTACCTCACCCCCTCACTCCTCACCACCTCACCCCCTTACCTCACCTCCTCACTCCTCACCAACTCACCCCTCACCCCCTCACCATCTCACTCCTCACCCCCTCACTCCCTTACTTCACCTCATCACCCCCTCACCAACTCACCCCTCTGTGCATAGGAGAGGGATCCCACGCATGTTTGTGTGTCTGTGTGCGTGCATGTGCGTGTGCGTGTGCGTGTGTGCATGTGTGCATGTGTGTGTGCGTTAAAACAAGCCCCAATCAGGCATGTGTTTCATTCTCTCCATGCACTTCACGGCAATGGCCATATGGCCCTCAAACAGCCTCAGTGCAAGTTGTCATAGCGACTACACCGACACAAGCACCCATGCAGGCGGTGCATTTGTAGCGCCTCCACACGCAGCTCCTGAGCCCAGGATGTGTGGAGCGGAGCTGTCGTAGTGATGGCAGGGCATCTGCAATGCAGCACAGGGTGTGTCCAGCCCGCCAAAGCACCCCAACCACTCTGATCCGCTCCCTCTCCCTCTCTGTATAAGTGTGTGTGTGTGTGTGTGTGGGAGAGAGAGAGAGAGAGAGAGAGAGAGAGAGAAGGAGAGCAAGAGTGGAGAAAGATGGATTTCTGTAATACTTTTTTACAACCATCCTACACTGTGCTGTAATAAATATCAGTGGTTTCCTGCTGTGATTTCAGAGAACAGGCTAGTAGAAAAGTACATGCAGGTGATAAAAACAACAGATCTGATTGTGAATGAGTTCAAACAAACCCCTTACTGGATTATGATAATGGTGCATTGGTCAGATGCAAAGTTCTAAAACTGCACTGAAGAATTAGGTCAAAGAGATGAGTGTAGATGATTAAGTGATACTATCCTGAAGGAGTCACCATCTGAAGCATGGATGGGCTCCCCAGAGGGTGATATATAATAGTGTATAGTCCATCCTGATATTAGGTCCCTTCTTGTCTAATGTCTGTGTGTGCACAGTATTCTGTCCTCCTTGGTCTGCAGAACAACCCCTTGGTTAAGCGCACCAAGCACACAACACATTAAAATAGTCTTTTATTCTAAACTAAATGTGTGTGTGTGTATATATGTATACACTGTATGTATGTGTGTGTGTGTGTGTGTGTGTGTGTGGTTTGACCCACACATAAACCCAGACAGGTAAATACAGAGATGAAAGGAGAGACTGTTTATTTTAAGATGCTAGGTTGACTAATATTGTGAGAATTCTTGTATTTAAATGCCCACTCTTCTGAGTGGACACTCGAGCTGTAGTTATGCTAATGAGTTATATGTTTATGCAAACTGATTTCTTTTTTATTGAGTGTGTGTGCGTGTGCATGCGTGCGTGCATGCGTGTGTGTGTTTATCTCAGTAAATCACCTGACTTGACCTTCCTGATCAGTGCTGAAGGTCTGTGACTGGTGCAGGCAATGCTAACCTAGATCCACTAGATCACTATGCATTAGGTCACTATCCACTACATCTCTATTCACTAGATCACTGCAGATATCTGCACTGCCGAGAAGAGGCCCTCAGCTACCGGCTGTCCTCAAGAGTGTGTGTGTGTGTGTGTGTGTGTGTGCGTGTGTGTGTGTCTATGTGTGCTGGGTGGTAGAAGGTGAGAGAGAGAGAGAGAGAGAGAAAGAAGAATAATCAAGTTTGTGTGTGTGTATATGTGTGTGAGTGTGCATGCTTTCATGAGTGCGTGCGTGCGTGCGTGCGTGCGTAGATCCTGTAGCTGTCTGCAAGGTGGTACTGCTGCTACTCGTAGTCATGACGACCATCATGATGAACATTTCTTCACCCTTTTCCTGCCTCATTCTCACCTTCTTCTCCATCTGTCTCACGGTCATTTTTATTACCTTCACTTTTTTTAATTCCATCCTATATTTCATGAGTGTCTCTGTCACTCCTGCCTGGCTACACTGAGGTGTTTAAATATGTCAGAATGTTACAGCCATGGTTTACTAAATAAATGACACAAACTGAGGAGAAAAACATACAGATCAAAAACATCTGAATTTGAGGTAAAGGTTCTAATCTACGTCAGTGCACTGCAGGGAGTTGTGGACTCAACCTGATTCAGGAGAAGAAAAGTGCTTACCTCTGCACTCCTGCTCTCAGAGATGCTGAGTACCGCCAGTCAGCATTTGGTCCCTTGGGCTAAGACAGAGAGAATGAGCAAGACAGAGAGAGACAGGAGAGGAGAGGGCAAGAGAGACCAGCACAACCCAGTTAGATCCTCATCAATAAATCATGTAGCTTTGTGCGAGGCTCTCTGCATACTGAAATGATCCGCAGTTAAAGGAGACCTTTGGTAGCCTCATGATTTGGAGAGGTGTTGATTGTGTGTGTGTGTGTTTTTGTGCATGTGTGTGTTTTTGTGCGTGTGTGTGTGTGTGTTTTTGTGTGTGTGTGTGTGTGTGTTTGTGTTTGTGGGTGTGTGTGTTTGTGTGTGTGTGTGTTTTTGTGCATGTGTGTGTGTGTTTGTGGGTGTGTGTGTTTGTGTGTGTGTGTGTGTGTGTGTGTGTGTGTGTGTGTGTGTGTGTGTGTGTGTGTGTGTTTGTGCATGTGTGTGTGTGTGTGTGTGTGCCTGCATGTCTGTCTGTCTGTCTGTCTGTGTGTGTGTGTGTGTGTGTGCCTGCATGTCTGTCTGTCTGTCTGTGTGTGTTAAGAGCTCATATGTGCCTGAAGGATCCAGCGGCTGTTCTGGTGAATTACTGCCACATCAGTCCCCCAGCAGATGGGCGTCACTTTGAGCAACTGAAGCACTGCAGCGCATGTGCTCCATCACCTAGCACATCCACCCTCGGCCTCCCCTCCTACACCCCCACACCCCACCACCAGCCTCCACCTTTGCTCTGCTGTAACTCCTAATCCTTCACTCATTCCTCATTCTTTGTCTGAGCATCAGACCCACACGGCCCCACACACGTCCCTTTTGCCAAGTACCCACCCTGCTCTTCTCCTGATGGGATGACATCATCCTAAGTAACCAGCTGATCCCTTGTAATGTAATACTGTGGCATCCTCCATCCTGGTCACCAAAGCTACCG
The DNA here is from genome assembly GCA_020368025.1 of Brachyhypopomus occidentalis. Classification (NCBI taxonomy): domain Eukaryota; kingdom Metazoa; phylum Chordata; class Actinopteri; order Gymnotiformes; family Hypopomidae; genus Brachyhypopomus; species Brachyhypopomus occidentalis. The sequence goes on from JAGXOD010000223.1 coordinate 24,130, forward strand.
AAATCAGACTAGTGACAAAAGCAACCATTGCTCCAGGAATGCCAAACGGTATCTTAACGAAGCCGGAAGAGCCTCCTTTGATTATCCGCTCTTCCTTCATCTATGCACCTACATGATGTCAGACCTTTCAGGGACTGATCGCACAAAAAACTGAATCTGTGGCCCATTTTAGTGTTGAGATCGATTTAAATGAGTGTTCAGTGCAGGACTCTTAACTTTTAAAGATCCCCTTTGTTTTATAATGTGAGGCCCATCCATTATCACTGCCACCACTAAAGTCCCAGAGAGCCTTATGCACATTATGTAGTATCTACAATTATGTAGTAGTATCTACAATTATGTAGTAGTGTCCACAGAAAGCGTGCTCTACTGATACACTTTAGCACCAGGCGACGTGCTGAAGGAGATCCAGTTGGCCGGTCTTTTTATATTCGTCCTAGTAAAGAAGTGGGTTGGGGAATATGTGCTGGGCTAAAGCATTAGCGAATGCTCCGGATAAATTGGGGGAATAACGTTCCTTAATCAGGTGAATTCAGGGGGGAGGGAGCGTGCATAGAGACTCCGCCTCTCTCGTGCAATCTAATTTGGCAGACTGAGAATGAAGAGCTGGAGGTTAATCTGTGATGTGAGACAGATGTCTTGTGGCCTCGACGCTTCTGCGGTGCTGGGTGGGTGTGTTGTTGGCACTGGATTGTGGGGAGTCTGTGGGTTTAATGCCACCCAAGGCCTTTTGTCTCAGTACAGATCCTGTATCTTAATGCTGCAGTCCTGGCAAGTCCTTGCTGTGCACAGCCCTCCCGTGGACCACAGGAGATCAGATGCATACTGTCCTTTAAGGCTCTGACTGACACAGGTCTCATGTATCACTGCCCATTCCACTGAGAATGACTCCATGGCAATTAAACAACAATAAATGAACACTAGACCAACACAAATGCGTTAGTCCATAAATTGTTCTAAGGTGTGAAACATACAGCGCTGCCCAGGTCCTGTGGAAATCGACTGTGCTTGCTGGTGTATTTAAGGCGCTGCTTTTGAAACTGTTCTAATAGTGCTTTGACTCTACTTGTGCTGCTCGTGAACAAGAAAGAGCTAAAAACAGACATCGAATGCTTTTTATGTCCCGGTTTTTAAGCTGCGTGGACAACAGGGGTTGCATTTTTGAGCCTTTTTTGTTGATGGTATTACAGTGTACTGTACAGTTTGCTACTGTTTTTTGTGTAACTAGTATTCTTTGTACAACCAAATACATCTTATCTAAAGATGTGATGAAACACTGAAATGTCATACTTGAATCCACATACAAAACAATATCTCCAAGAAGATGAAGAATGTATAAGCCACAACATATAAGAATATAAGAACATATAAGAATAAGGACTTCAAAATAGAAGCTGTGCTACTGAGTCAGAAGCCCACTGACACCGTAATACAGACTGGAGAGAAAGAGACAGTTGGTGCCAGACAGACTGCAGAGAGGTGGTAGACAGACTCAACAGGGACCACAATCACAGCTTCAAAGGAAAAAACAAATCCCTTATTCATCAGAAATGCAGGCAAGTCTCCGGAAAGTCTTTAACATTTGACACTAATATAGTATGAGTGCTGAGAAGCCCTGCTGGAGAAGCGCACAGGCAGCTGGGGGAGATACAGTCAAACACCTACACACACACACACACACACACACACACACAACAGACTGCTAAGCCATACAGAGCAATATGCTCATATCCCTACGACTAGGACTACTCGACACCACACGCAACCATCACACAAGAGCAGCTGTGTAGAGGGTCTGCTCCCCTGACCCTCGGTCAGATGTCCGGTCACATGACGGAGAGACACACCTGTAGCGCGGCGTCCGGCATGCTGAGTCTGCGGACCAGGCCGGAGCCGCTGGTGAAGAAGCGCTCGGAGCCCCACGTTCCGCTGATGGGTCGTCCAGTGTTGTAGAACATGAAGGTGTCACTGCCCGACGTGGCGGTCAGGCAGGTCTTGTAGCAGTAGGTTTTGGTCAGTGAGCCGTTCCCGCGGACCTCGATGTAGTGGGGCTCGACCTTGAGGTCGCGGCGGAGAACCACGTTGTTGTTGCCTTGGGATCCGCCGGCCCCTCCGGAGCCTCCGTCCTGCGAGGTCTTCTGAGACACGCAGCACGGCGAGCAGGAGCCCGGCTGTGTGCAGTACGCGTGGCACCGCACGATGGCCAGAACCACCACAGTGACCAGGAAGACGAAGGTGGTGGCGCTGAGCGCTACGATCAGGTACAGCGTCACGTTGGAGAAGAGCAGCGTGTTGTGGGGCCGGATGATCCTCTTGGGGTCGGGGACGATTTTGGGTGGCACCTCCATCACAGCGATGTTGATGGTGGCGGTGGAGGAGAGCGGAGGCTGTCCGTGATCCTTCACCAGAACGATGAGGGTGAAGGAGGTGGAGTTGTCCTCCAGGACGCGCCTGGTGGTGCGAACCTCGCCCGTGTGCTCATGCACCTTGAACAGGTCTGGATCGGTGGCCTGGTTCAGCACGTAGACCAGCCAAGCGTTCTGTCCGGCATCTGCGTCATAGGCCACCACCTTGGTGACCAGCAACCCCGCCTCTGCGTTCTTCATCACCGTTTCTGTCGAGCGTGTGCCATTGGCTGGAGGGTTGATGATTTCCGGCGGGTGGTCGTTTTGGTCCATCACGTAGATGTAGACGGTGGCCACGCGGCTGAGAGGTGGGATGCCGCCATCCTGAGCTTTGACCTGGAAGTGAAACTCCCGCAGTGACTCATAGTCGAACGACCGGAGGGCGTAGGCCACGCCCGTGTCTGGTTTGATGGACACGTAGGAGGTGACGGGGATGCCGTGGTTGTTGTCGTTCAGCACGGTGTAGGTGATGCGCGCGTTTTCGTTCACGTCGGCGTCCTGGGCCTTGACGGTGCAGAGTGACGCTCCGGGTGCGTTGTTCTCCGTCACGTACACGGTGTACGACGTTTGCTCAAAGCGCGGAGGGTTGTCGTTCACGTCTGCCACGTCCACCTGAATGGTCTTCTGGGAAGAGAGCGGAGGGGTCCCACCATCGGTGGCTCTCAGGGTCACATTATAGACCGCTATGGTCTCGCGGTCCAAGAAGGCAGAGGTGACTAACGTGTAGTAGTTCCTGAAGGACTTGATTTTGAATGGCAGGCCAGGGGGGATCTCGAGGGTCACCTGTTTATTTGGGCCCGAGTCCCGGTCCGTCACGCTGATCAGCGCCACCACGGTGTCCGCGCGGACGTCTTCGCGCACCGGGCTGGACAGGGAAGACAGCACGATCTCCGGGACATTGTCATTCACATCCACCACCTCCACCACCACCTTGCAGTGAGCTGCAACCGCTGCTGGACCCTTGTCCATCGCCTGGATGTACATTTCGTAGGAGTTGGTGTCCTCATAATCCACATTGCTTCTGACTCTGATTTCCCCAGTGTTGGTGTCCATGCTGAACGTTTGTCTGACCCGTTCTGGGGTGTAACTGCTAAATGAATAAAACACCTCTCCATTTGTGCCTTCATCTTGATCCGTGGCGTTTAATTTAATAACGAGGGTGTCTTTTGCCGAATTTTCGAGTAATTTCACTTTATACACGGAGCTATCAAATACAGGGTTATTGTCATTAGAATCTAACACGCGCACGTTGATTTTCGTAGTACCTGTCAGGGCCGGGCTGCCGCCGTCTGCCGCCGTTAGGATTAACTGATGAAACGGCGTTTGCTCGCGGTCCAACGGCTTTTTTAGTACGAGCTCGACGTGCTTGCTTTTCAACGACGGCTTGCTGGAATCAAGCGCGAAGTGCTCGTTTGTGCTGAGCCGATAGAATCGAACCGTATTGGTGCCAACATCTGGATCTTGCGCGTGCTCGATTGGAAAACGAGAACCCGGCGAAGCCGATTCTGTAATTTCCAATTGATACTCGTCCCTGGGGAACTGCGGTGCATTGTCGTTAGTGTCCACTACCTCTACCTCGATGTTGTGCAATTCTGATGGATTTTCAAGAAGCACCTCGAAATTTAAAATGCAACTGCTCGCATCACACAGCGTCTCTCTGTCGATTCTTTCATTTACAAACAGTTTCCCATTCTTTGGGTTGACATCCACGTATCGTTTTCCGTCATCCGCGGTTACCTTGATCTTTCGGGTGGAGAGTTTTCTAATGTCCAGCCCCAAATCCTGCACAATGTCACCTACAATCGCTCCGTTGTCAAGCTCTTCCGGAATGGAATATCGTATTTGTCCCGATACAAGACCACAGAATAACAAAAACGCTAAAAAGGATGGAGGCACAGTTTTCCCCAGACAGTTACATATCCCCGCAACAGCCATCGCGCGAGCAGGGGATTCGCAGACGGCTTAAAAACAGCTCTCCGCCTCTTTAATTTGCAATATCTCGCCTCCCACCACGACATCAACGTGAACTAAATGTTTTCCCATTTATGCACACGATTGTTTAGTCGCGAATTCCGTTCTAAACGTGCACGGATGCTTCTTGGATGCGTCCATGTTTCCTTTGTCCGCGCTGTCTTTTTTTCCCTTCTGCGCGCGGCTGTCGGGTGTGTTTCCCTGCCACTGGTGCTGCATATCTCTCGGTGCGCGCACTCGCCCGCGTCCCTCCTCCTCTCTCCGCTTCTTGCCACCCCTCCCTTTCCATTTCATTTCATCTCTGTCTTTCAGCGCCGACGGTGCTGTCTGTGAGGAGCGGAGGACAGGCTGCCTACTCAAATAAAGAATGTCGGTTGCTTAAAATCTGCCATGGCGCATGTTAAGGAACGATGGATTACATGTTTTTGTCATCCGCACTCATACACGCATATTCTGTATTCTTCTTTCTGTTCTTCCTGGTAAGTGTAGCAGACTAAGAACAGCCCAGATTTGTCTATTCGCTGTGACGGATTCCAGCTCTACCTGAGACGCACCCAGACACCTAGCGCGATGTGAGGTGTAATCCCGCATCAGGTCCAGGGTTTGGCCTCTGGGGCTCTTTACATGTGTCGCGTGTGAAACAGCTGTGCACTGTAAAACCTGACAAGTCAAATCTGATGGTTTGAGGACAGTGATTGCATACACCATATATGCAATATGATTATAAAATTAATAATATAATTTAAACATTTCCGCATAAATAATTACCTAATCTGATGAACGACACAGATTGGGAGGCAGCTGTGTGTTTGCAGGGTGAGACACTCACTGTTCAAACAGACATTTTAGCTTCATCCAAACGTGCCACACAGCTGTACATGTCTGCATTCCCAATTGCTGGTGAAATAACTATTGTCCTTCAGACTTGTGACGCAAACAGTAAAGAGGTTTATCAATACAGATCATAATACTCACTCATGTTGTTATTTCATTATAGTGCTTAGTTTTACCCCATTACGTAAAATAAATCTGCTGTGTCTGCTGTAAACCACAACACATTAAAGATGAATGAGTGTCTCGCACTGGAGAACAAACATCACTATTCATTGGATCTTTTATTGTGTTTATCAGCAGCCAGGAGAGTCAAGCAAACTCAACATTGTTTCATTTCCTCAACCTGTTGCTGACCAGCTCATGTCTGCAGTACTGGTAAATGGTCTCTGTGCACTCGTGATGGACCTGTTTATTTCAGACAGGACACGTTGTTTATTTCAGACAGGACACGTTGTTTATTCCAGACAGGACATGTTGTTGCGAGCTCAGTGCATGTGCCTCAGAGATGCACCACAAAAGGTATTTAACTCAAAATCACAGTAATTACACCAGCAATGCTTTTGGTTAGCTAGTGTGTATGTAATAGCACGTAACACCAGCACAGATCGGAGCACAGCACGTTTCGGAGACGACATCACTGATCCCATTTTTTTTGTTTTTGCCCAGCCAATAGGAGTTTCAGTTATGGAATTTAATCTTACGTTAATTCCAGCAGCAACTGGGGTTTAACATCACAGCAATGCGTGTCACAAAAATACCTACAAGTGTCACAAGCCCATGAAAGAGCAGCACTGACTTCACCAAACCTGATCAATCAAAATGAGACAAATTGAAAGGCTCACAGTCTCTTAAACAAGCTGTAAATCGTGCCCTGAAACACATTTGCTTTCTCCATCTAATGAAAGAATTTTATGAGCTGTGCACCTGAGATCTCTTCTGGGTCCTGAAGCAAACCTACAGCTCCTGACACGATTTCCACTCCCCGGGAGAGACCAGATAACTTTGATAAGATGCTTATGACAAAATGAGAGCTATTCACCACCACCACCACCACCATCACCTCCATCACCACCATCATAATGGCAGTGCTTGCACTTCAGTCAGACTTGGTTATTTTGACATGCACACCCGAGGCTCCATCTCTCTGTCTCCATCAGTCTTCATCACCATGTGCCAGAGTAAGTTCATGTGTCGCGGTGAAGCTGATGACATAACCTGCTTTGGTTTCGCCTCTGTGGCCTGAACTCATAAGCCACCTCCCTGTAGACCCGTCACCATGGCGCGTATCATTCACCAGATCAGCATCAGTCACGTCAGTGTCGTGCGCTTGCAAAGGGTTTACACGCAGCCTCTTACTGCCACAAAACCGCACATTATATTTAAGTGAGTCCACGTTCAGCAAGTGTGGTGCTAACGCTTAAATCCAAACTTAGTACAGTTAATACTAAATCCACCTGGAATCATTTACCTCCATACAAGGTTTAATATTTACTATTAGCAAATATTTTACATAATGAGGTTCTGTCTTAATATACCAAGGAAATATACAAGAAAAATATCTTTTCATTAGATCCAATATATTCTGTGGGTGTACGATATTAGACTAGTGGTCACATCTGCAGGTACAGCCTTTAGCTGTAGGGAGCCATGTGTGTTTATTTGAATCTGATAGCAAACTGGAAGGTGAAATGCTATAAATGACACACACAAGCAGAGTCCGATGAGCTGGCATCTGTGCTGTGGAACGGACGTCGGATCTTTGACCCCCTCTGCGGTAGTAGTTCCCTCTTCATGATCTCACTGGGTGACATCCACACCTGTCTGCCCCACACTAGAGGAAGCAGATTAGGACATCACAGCCTGCGCTCAGACCTGGGATGAAGTTGCATGCAAAGCGGCAGCCGCTTCTAAACGACTCGAGGAGGATCGCAAAACTCCACGTCTGCCGAGTAGCAACACAGAGCGGATGACGTAATGGGATTGGTGATAATTGCACTTGTCAGTCCTGCTTTTTGTAGCTGCGATCCATCAGCTTAAACCTCGTTGCACCTTGCTGAGTGTTACACACTCTCTCTGGCTCCATGTTTGTAGTGAAGCTGGTTCCCTTCATTAAGTGAGTGTGTGCCTCGCCTCACCCGACCTCCCGTATGTAAGCATGATGGGTATCAGGGCGGAGGTGCTCGCATCAGCACTGACACAGACAGCCTGCTGTGTCTCTCTGTGTCCTTGCTGATGGCAGGACACGCTTACATTACTAATCTCTGTCACTGCATCACTCTCTCCACCTCTCTCTGCATCTCTCTCTCTCCACCTCTCTCTGCATCTCTCTCTTTCCACCTCTCTGCATCTCTCTCCCCCTCTCTGCATCTCTCTCTTTCCACCTCTCTGCATCTCTCTCCCCCCTCTCTCTCTCTCTCTCTCTTTTCACCTCTCTACATTTCTCTCTCTCTTTCTACCTCTCTGCATCTCTCTCTCTCTCTCTCTCTCTCTTTTCACCTCTCTACATTTCTCTCTCTCTTTCTACCTCTCTGCATCTCTCTCTCTCTCTCTCTCTCTCTCTCTCTCTCTTTCTACCTCTCTGCATCTCTCTCTCTCTCTCTCTCTCTCTCTCTCTCTCTCTTTTCACCTCTCTACATTTCTCTCTCTCTTTCTGTATCTCTCTTTGGCACTCTCACTCTAATGTATTTCTGTCTTTCCTTATCTTTCTTTTTCCTTCCTTCCTTCCTCTCTGTCCCTCTCTCTCTCTCTCTCTCTCTCTCTCTCTCTCTCTCAGGCCACTCCCCATGCATGATGCAGACTGACACTTAAGGGTTGTCACAGGAATGCAGCTGAACAGTCACTAAAACCAGCAGATGCAGTGCAGTCCATCTGTTTGTGTCCTTGTTTGGCAGATGTGTAGCAGAGACACCGCTGCTGCCTCCGCCTCCCCGTGGACCAGCACCTGCCCCAGCTGCCACGCCCCCACTGCCACACCCCCCACCTGCCCCATCTGCCACGCCCCCACTGCCACACCCCCCACGCCACGCCCCCCACCTGCCCCACCTGCCATGCCCACCCACCTGCCCCACCTGCAGGTGCACCTGCCCCACCTGCCACGCCCCCACTGCCACACCCCCCACCTGCCCCATCTGCCACGCCCCCCACCTTCCCCACCTGCCACACCCCCACTGCCACGCCCCCCACCTGCCCCATCTGCCACGCCCCCCACGCCATGCCCACCCACCTGCCCCACCTGCCATGCCCACCCACCTGCCAAACCCCCCACCTGCCGCACCTGCCACGCCCCCCACCTGCCACACCCCCCACCTGCCCCATCTGCCACGCCCCCCACCTGCCCCATCTGCCACGCCCCCCACCTGCCCCACCTGCCATGCCCACCCACCTGCCAAACCCCCCACCTGCCCCACCTGCCACACCCCCCACCTGCCCCACCTGCCACGCCCCCCACTTGCCCCACCTAATCTCCCCTTCCAGCCTGCTGCCCCTCAGTTATTGACCCAAATGCACCGACTGGGACTCTCGAAGAGCAGAGAGGGCCGTGCAGAACCAACAATGTCCCGGTCGCTGCTACACAGATACTGACATCAGTCCCCAGTTTCCCAGCTGTGAGCCACCCATCCGCAAAGGCCAACCTCCTCAATCTCTCTGCCACAACAACCATGTGAACAATAGCCATACACTCTCTCCCTAGAGATACTGGGGTTTAAGGATTTCAGCTACAAGTGGTACTGCTACAATAAAGCAGCCATGTGATACTTTGGTACTTTGTTTACCACATTCACTCCAAAATCATCTCTATGTCCTCCTGAGAGATCTGGGAATGTAATTATAATGGCTTGGAACACGGTCAGCAATCGATAGTAAAAGACTTAACCAATAGGAAATGAAGGAGAGGCAGGTCTGCTGCACATATGCTACAGTGACAGGGGTGCAGAGACAGTTACACAGAGAGGATGGATACAAAGAGCAGTAGACAGACCTCTGGTGGCCAAAGCATGAACTGAAGTCTGTACTAGGGCTTCTGACTCCTACACCCTCGGAAAAATCAGGCAACACCACCACTACAGCAGCTAGAGGGCGCCAAGGAGCCGGTTTCTGCCTCCAGCCTGTATTCTGCTCAGCTCCATGCTTGGCTCAGTTCCATGTCCAGCCCTCTGCAGAGAGGACGCAGCCCAAATCCCACACACACCGCCACACTGCAGAGTTACACACTGCACTGCTGCTGGAGCTCCACAGGCAAACGCTTAATAAGGCTTAAAAACGCAGCATGCTAGTGGACCAAGTCATTCAAAGGTCGGAAAAAGATGTCATGACCTATTAGACACAGAACAGCTCTCTGAAGATTGAACATATCACTGCTATAATATACACTGGTTATGTTACATAATGTCAAGAAATGAAAAATACCACAATTTTGAAGCAAAATCATTATACCAGTTTCTCCCTCACAATCTTTTCCATCTTCTCTGTCCAGTTGCCAGGGCTGTTAACGTCTGGACCGACTGGGTCCTACAGTCCAGCAAAGTGTAGTGATTGCTCTGCTCAGACACACCTACTAAACCTGGCAGTACACAGATGAACTGAATTAACTGATATTAGTTGATGTAGCACTCCTGTGTCTGAGAAGGACACAAACAAGTTTGGGTCAGTTACTGCTCTGCTTAAACCCATAACACACACACACACTCACACTCACACACACACACACACACACACACACACACACACACACACACACACACACACACACACACACACACACACACACACACACACACACACACACACACACACACACACACACACACACACACACACACACACACACACACACACACACACACACACTCACACACACACAGTTTCAGAGTGTTTACTGGTGATAGCATGTTAAAGCAGGACAGGGTGAACGGGCTGGTAAAAGAAAAGAAGCACCATGGTTACAGCACATCCCAGCACATCCTGCCTCATTTCCATAACAAGGCACTCAAGAGCTGATGTTTGCATTTTACAAAGTAAAAATAGCACAAGCCTCCACTTTGTATCAATAGCTCAGGAACATAGTTTGGAATAAATTAAGAATCTTAGGCTGCAAAGTAAAATAAGATACAAGAGACTCCAACCCAGGACAGAAACAAGGCGAAACACCATAGGAAAATACGTGAGATAAGAAACAAGTAAAAATAAACAAACGTTAGTGTCCAGAAAGACAGATGAGAAAGAGAGAGAGATAGGAGAAAGAGAAAGAGAGCAAGACATTCATGAAGTCTGGAGCTCATTAATGCCTGTGTGCCCAAGACCACCCGCTTCTCACCATTACGTATTTGGGACTGCAGTGTTCCTGCATCCCGGAGCCCCACAGAACTCTAATCCACATATCTGCCCATGCCAGCCAGGCCACGTGGAACCCAAGTCCGGCCTCACTTCCACGGGCCTTTGTACAGGCCCAGATCCCTCTCCCATATTAAAGACCAGCAGACAGAGCCCAGAGGTCCTGATATAAGCCTGAGTGACTGAGAGCCTGTGAACACGTGTGAGAGTGTGTGAGAGTGTGTGAGAGCATGTGAGAGAGTGTGAGAGTGTGAGAGGGTGTGAGAGTGTGTGAGAGTGTGTGAGAGGGTGTGTGAGAGTGTGAGAGGGTGTGAGTGTGTGAGAGTGTGTGAGAGGGTGTGAGAGGGTGTGAGAGTGTGTGAGAGTGTGTGAGAGTGTGTGAGTGTGTGAGTGTGTGAGAGTGTGAGAGTGTGTGAGAGTGTGTGAGAGTGTGTGAGAGTGTGTGAGCATGTGTGAGAGTGTGAGAGTGTGAGAGGGTGTGAGAGTGTGTGAGCGTGTGAGAGGGTGTGAGAGTGTGAGAGAGTGTGTGAGAGTGTGAGAGGGTGTGAGAGGGTGTGAGAGTGTGTGAGCGTGTGTGAGCGTGTGTGAGCGTGTGAGAGAGTGTGAGAGTGTGTGAGAGTGTGTGAGAGTGTGTGAGAGAGTGTGAGAGTGTGAGAGTGTGTGAGAGTGTGTGAGCGTGTGTGAGAGTGTGAGAGTGTGAGAGGGTGTGAGAGTGTGTGAGAGTGTGTGAGAGTGTGAGAGTGTGAGAGTGTGAGAGGGTGTGAGAGTGTGTGAGAGTGTGTGAGTGTGTGAGAGTGTGTGAGAGTGTGTGAGTGTGTGAGAGTGTGTGAGTGTGTGTGTGTGAGAGTGTGTGAGCGTGTGTGAGAGTGTGTGAGAGTGTGTGAGCGTGTGTGAGAGTGTGTGAGCATGTGAGAGTGTGTGAGCATGTGAGCGTGTGTGAGAGTGTGAGACCATGTGAGAATGTGTTCTGAGAGACTCAGTCAGTCCTACATGTCTTCATGTCTTTTCACAGCACATAGAAATAGATCTGAGCAAACCTCTTTCTATACAGGACAGCCAAGCAGACAGCTGCTATACAACCATATGAGGTAACACTACTAGCATTTCTACAAAGTGTTATTAGTGGTATTAGAAATGTAAAAGCTCACCACCATTCGGCTGCATCAACAAAAAAAAGGTATGAAAATCTCTGAAATACTGTATGATCCATTGATACATTGCATGATACATAGTTGCAAGATAGCTGAAATAACTTTTAAAACCTATAATTGTAATGAAAAAAACATTACATATTTAGTTTCCGTTTATTGTACTAATTTATTTGATGCAGTTATTGTTTTAGAAGTTCTGTACTATGAGTTAATTTTGCAACTTTTATAGGTTATAGGCAAATTCCAGATTGTTGCTGTCCGTGGTGCTGAACTCCATAGCGCTGTCATTTTCTGAGGCAAACATGAAGTTTATATTGCATATATTCTGGGGAAAGAATGGGAAACAGGGATTTTTCAGACATTGTTCGGAATAATGTGTAGGTAGTGGAATTCTGCTGAGGAGGTTTTTCAGTTAACCCTTTGTGCTGCAACACTAGCTGCATAGCCAAAGGTAAAACAAGAGCAGATGTGTTACTTGGAGCGATGGATATAACTGTTCCCTCTACCTCACAATCAAACGAAATGTCATGAAGTTGGAGGTTAAGTTTCTCTCAGGTTTTACAGGCTGCTGTTGATTAACTTTAAACACGTCCAGTTCGATTAACCAGTCTAGTTAATGTGATGTTTATATGAAAGTAGGTTTTTTATTTATTTTCTATAACCATGCAATGTTTATAGTTCAATGTTTACATACCCCACATCAGATGGACTCACAAAGCAACCATATGGTGTCCTGTATAGTGTCACCACTGCTGGAAAAGCAACTCTATGGTGAACTGTATGGTGATACTACATGAGGAAAAGCAACTCTATGGTGAACTGTATGGTGATACTACATGAGGAAAAGCAACTCTATGGTGAACTGTATGAAGAACTGTACTGTGACACCACATGGGGAAATGAACTGCAAAGGGGAATAACTCTGAAAATACAACCTTAAAATAATGGTTTACATTCAGAAAAGCTTCATGAAATTAATGAACTACCACATTATCACTTAAACCTGGCTATAATGCATAGACATTTGAGGTCAAAATCACTGAATGCAAAATAAGCAAAACTATGGATTTAAAAGTATATATTAATATAGAGACACTTAAGGGCATGCATATTTATGTTACTTATGCTATGTTCTAATGCAAATGCTTAATGCAAACTAGCCTATGCGCCTATAGCACTGCACTGAGTTTTAAAGGTGTAAGGGGTAGCAAACTACAATATTTGTACTTTTGCTAGGATGGGAAAATAACTTTTTACCTATATTGAGGCTGTTGCTCATTAACTAATTTGTTATGTGTTAAATAAGAACATTACATGTTTACCCCGAAAACCTTTAATTTATCAAAAGCATTTTCATGCTAAATTAATTGTATAACCTTACCTTAGTGCTAGGAAGAGTTTGTGTGCGTGTAAAAGTGTCTCCATCGTTAATGCTGATCAGTTCTGCGTCTGCAGGCGGAAACGGCGACGGGAAAACCACTACGTCACTCTTCAGTGTGTCTGAGCTAAAACACACGTCATACTGCTGAGTGGATTTAGAGTAAGACCAGCTCCCGTCAGGGTGTGTAGTGACCACTGGAGCGCTGTACCCGCTGAAACTGCCGTCCGTCCCGTAGCATTTAGCTGCTATTAAACCCATGAGGCTCAGTAGAAATATCACTGATACTGAGACTATAGCGATGAGCAGATACAGATTCAGATCAGAGAATCCCTCCTCTTCGACTGGCACGTGTCTTTGTGACGGCTGCACAGTGTCCACACTTTCAGTCACCACCACATCCATAGAGACGGTCGCCGACAGAGACGGATCTCCTTGGTCAGAGACGGAAATTACAAGTGGATGAGTCTTTAGGTCGTTGTCACTCATTCGTCTTTTAGTCCTTATTTCTCCAGTGCTGGTTCCAATGCGGAAGAGATTAGTCCCTTTGGGTTCAGTTATATGATAGGAAAGCAGTGCATTATAACCAGAATCAGCATCTACAGCTCTGATTTTAGCCACAAAGTACCCCACATCAGCAGAGTAGGGAATGTGCTCAGTGTTGACTGATCCTGGTTCAGAATAAGGCGGCAGAATAACTGGGCTGTTATCATTCTCATCCAATATGTAAATGTTCACAGTTACGTTACTGCTCAAAGGAGGAGCACCAGAATCAGTGGCCTGAATTTTTAATTGAATCTGTTTTGTTTCTTCATAATTGAAAGACTGCAGGCAATATAATTCGCCTGTAAGTGAATTTATGTTCATTAATGTTGACATAGGCATAGTGATGTCATCAACGATCAAAGAATATGAAATGTGTGCATTCTCGCCTTCATCGACATCTTGCGCGGTTACAGCATTTAAGGCCCCCGCTGGACTGTTTTCATTTACGTTAATGTTAATTACTGGTCCTGGAAACATTGGCGCGTTGTCGTTCACATCGGAAACATGAACCTGTAAAACCGTCGAGCTAGAAAGTGGTGAAGTCCCCTTGTCATAAGCGATAATTGTGACGTTATAGCGGGAAGAATATTCTCGATCCAGTGGCTCACCAACAACGAGCGAATAAGCGTTTGTGTATGACGACTGTAGTGTAAAAGGGCTCGGCTCTGTTAGTTTACAGTCCACTTCACCATTTTCACCACCATCTTTGTCTGAAACTGTAATCAATGCAAAACCTGTGCCAGGTTTGACGTCCTCGCTTACCGAGCTCATGAGCAGAGTAACTGATATCTCCGGTGCATTATCGTTCACGTCCAAAACTTCAATCAGCACTTTACAATTAGAATGCCTTGGAGAGAGGCTCCTGTCCTGAGCCTGAACCCTCAGCTCAATCGCTGGATTTTCCTCGTAGTCAATGTTCCCTTTCACAGTGATATCTCCCGAGATCGGGTCAACAGAAAATAAATGTATCACTGAGTTTCTGCCGTGGCCTACGATAGAATACACGACTTCACTGTTTAGACCTTCATCAGAGTCCGTAGCTGTGACCGTCAGGATTTTCCTCCCGATAGGTACATTCTCTTGGACCTTAACTTTATAGAGAGATTTGGTAAACACTGGGTTATTGTCATTAATATCTAGCACATTAACTATTATCTCTAAAGTTCCAGATCTGGGGGGTCTGGCACCATCTACAGCGGTGAGGCTGAGTTTAATCACGGACTGTTTCTCTCGGTCTAATGCTTTTTGCAGGACCAGTTCAGCTGAGTCCCCACTAGCCTGTACAGCTAGTGAAAAATATTCATTCGGACTCAGCTTGTAGCTCTTTACTGCGTTTATGCCTACGTCCATGTCGTGGGCCAGTGGAAGAGAAAATCGGTCTCCTGCTAGAACGTTTTCAGTAATATTCAGTACGAGTACCTGACTAGTGAAAACAGGCGAGTTGTCGTTGATGTCTATAATGTTTACTTCGATACGGTACAGCGTCAAAGGATTGTTTACCATTGCTTCGATATTTAAGGAACATTTCTGACTACTAGTACACAGTTCCTCCCTGTCGATTCTGTCGTTAACAAACAGAGTGCCAGTTTTCAGACTTACGCCAAAATATTTGTTAGATCCCGCCACAATTTGGAACATACGCGACTGCAGCTCCTGTACGTCGATGTTAAAGTCCTTTGCTAAATTCCCAACAACGGATCCTTTTTTCACTTCCTCTGAGATGGAGTACGAAATTTGTCCGTGAGACGAACCCCATGAACAAAACATCAGCAGCGCCTTGATCCAGGCCGGGGATCCGTTATCCTTGAAACTCATCGCTTCTCTGTGTTTAATGCATTTGCAAGATTAATCGCTCTACAAACACCATGCTGTTTTATTAGCGACTCGAGATATCCGTTAGCCCTCACTGGTCTACGTTCACGGTTTAGTCTGTCTTGCACCTCCCTGATTTCCGTATTCATGGAGAGGCATTGGGGAGTTTTCAATGAGCCAGGAATTTTAAATCCACGGTCAGCAGTGACACCGCGTGTATGCAGACGGACTCGCACTACAATTCCACAAACCTCAAGACGTAGAAACAACGTTTAACAAACTGGTGAAACCTGCATTAAGTAATCGATTTGCGGATCATGCGTTTTTTACGGGAATTTTTTTAGCAAGTTATACCTTTAAATTCACAAACTGAAGGTTCAGAAAAATGTTTTTATATAAAAAAATGTTATTATATATTATTATTATTATTACTACTACTACTACTACATTATTTTTATCCTTGCTGTTGTTATAGTTACTACTACAACAATAGAAAACAAAGATGTATCCACGCACTCCTCTTATAACAAAGTTCTGAGTTCTGCATTAGCTTTTTTTTTTAAATATTTGAATGTTTTTTATAATAACAATAATTTTTATTTTATAATTATCATTGTTGTTGTTATGGCAGCAGAACTTAATTTGGTTCAATCAATATTTGTAATATTTTGCACCACCTATGGCAGTAGCTAATTTGAGCGTATTGCACTTTTAATGTGAATTTGTTGATGATAATGGAACACCATGTGCTTTGATATTTGATATTTACTATTTACACTTACATACTGGAGCATTTTTAAAGCCTGCAAAAGTATAAAACAGGAATGTCTTTGCTGTTCAAAATATGGGTGTCCTTACCTTCCCGGTACCAGGAAGAGTTTGTGTGGCGAATATCAAGTAAAAAATTGTCTCCATCGTTAATGCTGATCAGTTCTGCGTCTGCAGGCGGAAACGGCGACAAGGGAAAACCACTACGTCACTCTTCAGTGTGTCTGAGCTAAAACACACGTCATACTGCTGAGTGGATTTAGAGTAAGACCAGCTCCCGTCAGGGTGTGTAGTGACCACTGGAGCGCTGTACCCGCTGAAACTGCCGTCCGTCCCGTAGCATTTAGCTGCTATTAAACCCATGAGGCTCAGTATAAATATCACTGATACTGAGACTATAGCGATGAGCAGATACAGATTCAGATCAGAGAATCCCTCCTCTTCGACTGGCACGTGTCTTAGTGACGGCTGCACAGTGTCCACACTTTCAGTCACCACCACATCCATAGAGACGGTCGCCGACAGAGACGGATCTCCATGGTCAGAGACGGAAATTACAAGTGGATGAGTCTTTAGGTCGTTGTCACTCATTCGTCTTTTAGTCCTTATTTCTCCAGTGCTGGTTCCAATGCGGAAGAGATTAGTCCCCTTATGTTCAGTTATGTGGTAAGACAGCAGTGCGTTATAACCAGAATCTGCGTCTACAGCTCTGATCTTAGCCACAAAGTACCCCACATCAGCAGAGTAGGGAATGTGCTCAGTGTTGACTGATCCTGGTTCAGAATAAGGCGGCAGAATAACTGGGCTGTTATCATTCTCATCCAGGATAAACACATTTACAGTCACATTTCCACTCAGAGGGGGAATACCAGAGTCAGTTGCCTGAACTTGGAACTGAAATCTTTTTGCTGTCTCATAATTAAATGACTGCAGAGTTACTATTTCCCCATTTAAAGAGTTCATATGAAACATTGTTGATATGGGAATGTCCATGTTGGTGTTCTCTACTATTGAGTAGGAAAGTTCAGCATTCACTCCATCGTCTGGATCATTTGCCTCCACTTTGGTCACATGACTCCCAACTTGCCCATTCTCTTTTAGATACGCCACAGCTATGGGTGCTGAAAACTGTGGTGCATTATCATTTACATCAGAGACCTGAACAGTCAGAACACTGTCAGTGGAAAGGGGCGGAGTTCCTTCATCACTAGCTGAAATACTGATGCTATATTCAGAAATGCTCTCTCTGTCCAGCGGTCCATCCACTACTAGAGAGTAATGGTTGTTATATGAGGACTCCAGTTTGAAAGGGAAAGAGCCTTTAATAGAACAGTGAACAAGGCCATTTTTGCCTCCATCTCTATCAGAGACTTTAACCAAAGCAACAGCAGTCCCACGTTTGGTGTCTTCCTTCACACTGTCCAGAAGTGGAGTCATTATAATCTCTGGAGCGTTGTCATTCTCATCTAGCACTTCCACTAAAACCTTACACTGGGCACTCTTAGGAGGACTGCCTTTATCTTGCGCCTGAACTCTCAGTTCTATAGCAGGAGTTTCTTCATGATCTATCTGACCTTTCACTACAATGTCTCCTGTTTCAGGAATGATATTGAATAAGCCATCTGTTCTTGTATTGCCACGGCTAATAAATGAGTAAATAATTTCACTGTTAGTTCCTTGATCTACATCAGTGGCTGTAAGAGACATAATTCTAGTGCCTACTGAAACATTTTCTTTAATTTTCACTTTGTATAGAGATTTGCTGAAAACTGGCTTATTATCATTTACATCCATTACATTTATGGTAATGTGTAAAGTTCCAGTTTTTATAGGTTTTCCTCCATCTAGCGCAGAAAGAACTAGATTAATGACCGACTGTTTCTCTCTGTCTAAGGCTTTCTGTAAGACTAGCTCAGCCGAAGCACTCTCGTCTCCACTCTGCACATCAACAGAAAAGTATTCATTAGTACTCAGCCTGTAGTCTTTCAGCGAATTAATGCCAACATCGGCATCATCAGCGACTGGTAG
>JAGXOD010000224.1:0-43612 GCA_020368025.1 Brachyhypopomus occidentalis
ATTTTACCGAGCACATTGAGACTTCTCTTTGTACAGCATTAGACAAGGTTGCACCATTACGCTATAAGAGAGCCTCTGAGAGAAGAATAGCACCATGGTATAACAAGCACACACGTAGTCTCAAACGAGCCACGAGGATCCTGGAGCGTAAATGGCGAAATCCAAAGTTAGAAGTGTTTAGACTATCATGGAAAAGCAGCCTTATTGAATATAAGCATGCTCTCCATACGGCAAAATCCTCATACTTATCAATTTTAATAGAAAAACATAAAAACAATTCTGGACTCCTATTTAAAACGAGGAGCCATGATCAAATCAATCCACTAATCCCACTAGAGTGTAGCAGTAAGAATTTTATGAAATTCTTTAATGATAAGATTGATAAAATTATGGAAAAAATTGGTTGTGCTATCTCAGAGCCTGTCAACATGCCTATGCACCTTGACAGCTGTCTGGTCAGCTCTGATGCCCTGTTAGAGTCCTTCTCCCCAATTGGTCATTATTACGGCCTGTCTAGGCGTGAGGACCGTAACGGGTGTGGGTGAATAGCAGCGCGAATGTTAGTGATAATGGGACTACAAAAGTGGGTGGTTAAAGGTGTATTTTACAGAAATAGTAATTACAAGACATATATATATATATATATATATACATACATATATTCAAGCTAACTGGTCTCACCTTCAGGAGTGGCCCAGGCCAACATAACAAACAGAACAGAACTATAAAATAAATGAAACGCTAATTACTCTACCCAAAAACAAAAACAATCAGTACTACACTAACTCCTAGTTACTATCAAAATATGTGTTTACAAGTCATTCTGCAACAGTTGCACTTTGGAACAAAGTTATGCTCAGAAACACTGTTTTAGGTGCTTGGAAGGCTGTAAAACGCTGTTTTGAATGCCTGAAATCAAAGCTTACTACTTGCTTGGAAATGCATTTGTAACATTGCAAACATCATAAATCTTCATAAATCAAAAAAAAACTTTGTGTTGTCACGTCTTTCTGCAAAAGTATTTACTGGACTGAGGCCATAGTAAATTTGTAATGGTTACAGAATTTATAGAAATTTTTTTGAGTGGAAAGTACTATCATGCTGGAAGTGAACTTTGAGAGCTTAACTGGCCGGGAGGAATAAACTAACGCTGGGAGTATTGAATAACAACAGGACTGTATCTGACAGCAATATGACATATGACAGCAAGTCTGGTTGGTGTAGACAAAATATCTTTTGGATATTGGATGTCCAATACTAAGTGAATGAATCTGAGAATATCAATCTCACCTACCCCATGTCCTCTCTGTAGAGCATGCCTATTAACCCTTGGTTAACACTTATTAACTTTTCCTTTCCAAATAAAAGAGGATATTGTCAGGGATGCGGTTGGCACCCAGGACCACCAGAGGGCGCCAACTCTGCATACCGCCCAACGACGCCAGAGGGCACCCTCGCCGGAATACTGAATACACCTGAACTGTGTTAATATAATTACGCTTCTTACTTAAGGACTGTGAATACACCATACCAGTGCGAAGTATTGCTCCGTTTACATTGTCTCTACCAAGCCTTATTCTATTGCTATATTCTGGATTTGCCTGTTACGTGTTTTTGACCCTTTGCCTGCCTTTGTCTACCTTGCCTTTTGGATCCTGCTATTTTTGTACCTTCGCCCCTTGTTTAAGTCTGCCTATTTTTGTGTATGACCTTAGCCTGTCCCCTGACCACTCTTCTACGTCTCCGTCGCCCTGTCCGGGCTATTGCCCGTGTACTCCCCGTTCCGGGGTATTTGTGCATTGCTCTACCTTGCCTCATTAAACTAACGTTTATTCTCAGCCTGCATATGGATCCCTCTTTGTCACCCACAACCCAGGCCTTACAGAATACTTCGCTTCCTACGGATCCAGCAGGCATGTCTGCTCTTCAGTCGGCGATAATTAACCAAGGTAGGATGCTCGGGAATCACGAGCAACTGCTCCATCAACTGGCCAGCGCAATGGACACCATGTCCCGTAGCCTTCAGGGCTTGATCCTCGCTCCTGCACCATCGGCGACAGCTCCGCCCACCCCGGCGCCCTCCCTACCAGTCCCGGACCCCGGCGTGAGCAGACCCACCACCGTTCGTGTAGCGATCCCTGAGAAGTATGACGGCTCTCTAGGTCTCTGTCAAGGTTTTCTGCTCCAGGTCTCCCTGTATTTTCGTATGCAGCCCCACGCCTTCCCGACAGACTCTGAACGCATTGCTTTCGTCACGTCGCTCCTCACCGGTAAGGCGTTACTGTGGGCCACCGCCGTGGCTAGTCAAGATACGCCCGGGAGATCATACCACGATTTCGAACAGTGTTTCAGAGACGTATTTGATCACTCGGCGTCGGGCCAGGACCCGGGGGAACGTCTCTTGCTTCTCCGTCAAGGGAGATCCACTGCAGCGGAACATGCGCTCCAATTCCGCACCCTCGCCGCTGCCAGTGGATGGGACGACCGAGCCCTGCTTACAGTCTACCGCCAGAGCCTCACTGATACGCTCCGGGCTGAGTTGGCGTGTAAGGGTGAGGACCTCCCTTTGGGAGAATTCATACGATTATCTATTAGGTTGGATAACCTAATCCGTTCGCGCAGGACAGCACTCCCACAGGCCCCAGCCGCCAGTCACAACGTCCCGCCTCCCCCCAGCCCATGGAGTTGGGACGTACCCGTCTTTCCCAGGCCGAGCGACAACGCCGCCTACGGGGCCAGCTATGCTTCTACTGTGACATTTTAAGTCGGATTGCCCAGCTTTACGAGATGCCGAGGCCGCCCGTAAGGTGAGTACGGAGCTGCCTTTGAGAGGCTCGATACGGAAGATGGCTGTACCGGTCAAGATAATGTGGGGTGATTGTGCCTCTGTGGTTTCAGCCCTAGTGGATTCCGGAGCGGCGGGAAATTTTATTGATGAGACCTACGCTACGACACTCTCCCTTCCCCTGGTCGGCTGTCAGCAGGGGCTGCGTGTCAAGGGGATTGACGGAAAACCTATTGGCACTGGGACCATCACACAGCGTACTCGACCTCTTACAGTGGGGGTGGGAGTGTTACACGTGGAACAGCTGTCTTTTCACGTCATACACTCCCCAGAGCACCCGATCGTTCTTGGTTACCCCTGGCTAGCCCTCCACAACCCGGTGATTTCTTGGAGTGCAGGGGAGATTTTGAAGTGGAGCCCGGAGTGTCATGAACGGTGCCTCAGCATCGCGTTACGCACCACGAATATAGAAAGCCCTATGACGCCTGGGATGGTGAGACTCACGGAGGAATATTCAGAGTATGCAGACGTTTTTAGTAAAGCGAGGGCAGCACAACTGCCCCCTCACCGCCCCTCGGACTGCGAGATCGAACTTTTACCCGGGACCACTCCCCCTGTGAGGCGGGCCTATCCGCTGTCTCTCCCCGAGACCCGCGCTATGGAGGAGTATGTGGCGAAGCCCTGAAGCAAGGTTACATCCATCCGTCTGTGTCTCCCGCAGCCGCGGGTTTCTTTTTTGTGGAAAAGAAAACGTCTACGTCCCTGTATCGATTATAGAGGGCTAAACGCTATAACGGTAAAATATTCTTACCCCCTCCCGCTCGTGCCGTCGGCTGTGGAACAGTTGCGCCGAGCGAGGCTTTTCACTAAGTTGGACCTACGTAGTGCTTATAACCTGGTGCGTATAAGAGAGGGGGACGAGTGGAAGACGGCTTTTATCACGACTACAGGGCATTATGAGTACCTATTCATGCCCTACGGCTTGGCCAACGCCCCGTCGGTTTTCCAATCATTCATGAATAATGTGTTTCGTCAGCTCTTGGATAGGAGCGTGATAGTATACATTGATGACATCCTGATTTATTCTGAGACCGGGAAGATCATGTCCGTCATGTAAAGAAGTTCTCCGGCTACTCCGGGAGAACAACCTCTATGTTAAACTGGAGAAATGTGCCTTTTTTACCTCGGAAGTCCAATTTCTAGGTTACAAGGTGGGTCAACGAGGCGTGGCGATGGACTCAGACAAGGTACGTGCAGTACGTGAGTGGCCACGTCCCCGCTCAGTGAAGGACCTGCAGCGGTTCTTAGGTTTCGCAAATTTTTACCGACGCTTTATTCGGGGCTATAGTATTGTCGCTGCACCCCTCACCTCTCTGTTGAGGGGCCCCTAAATCGCTTTTGTGGTCTCCCCAAGCTCAGGATGCGTTTGACCAGCTGAAACGTCGGTTCTGCTCGGCGCCCATCCTCGCTCACCCGGACCCGACGCTGCCATTTACGGTGGAGGTGGATGCCTCGGATACGGGCCTGGGGGCGGTCCTTTCACAACGTCCGCACGCCACCTAAGCTCCACCCCTGTGCTTTCTATTCCCGCAAGCTTACTGCTGCCGAGAGAAACTATGACGTTGGCAACAAGGAATTGCTGGCGGTCAAATCTGCGTTAGAGGAGTGGAGTCATTGGTTGGAGGGGGCGGCACACCCATTCTTAATCCTGATTGACCATCGACCTAGAACCTAGAATATATAAAGGCAGCGAAACATCTGAACGCTCGTCAGGCCAGGTGGGCACTATTTTTTACTCGTTTTCATTTAACGATCACGTTCCGACCAGGTTCGAAGAATGCTAAGGCGGATGCTCTGTCCAGGCTTTATGACGGGCCTGACTCGCACGACTATCCTCCCAGCCTCGGTGGTGGTGACCACTCTTTGTCACCCACAACCCAGGCCTTACAGATATCAATTAAATATTTTGAAAAACAATTTGGGCATGAAACTGGCAAACATTAAAACATAACGAAATGATTGTATCCTACCAGCTATGTGTCACGGTGGCGAGAGGATGAGGATGCGGAGTCGAGCTTCGTTTTATCAGACAATTTATTACAACACGTAACAAAGATTAGTGCTACAGCGCTTACAACACTCAACATACAAAGCGACTCAAACAAAGATGAGCACGGGACACTGCGCAAGCACACATTAAATAGATGAACAACACTATCCCCTTGTGATGACTAGTCGAGCCACAGGTGAGACTGATGAACACACCCACACCGGCACAGTCCCACGGAACTACACATATGAACTTAAGCAACATAAACACACGCCCAAAGGGAGGAGTCCGGGAGCGTCACCGTGACACTATGGTAAAAGGGAGGCTATTAAGCTGATTTAAGCTGATCTATTGAAATCATTTGATTAAGTTGAAGGGTATATTTAGCCTCAAAGAAGAGAAATAAAGAGAAAGCAAAAGATCATCAGCACTTCAATAAGTGTGTTGTTCCACATCTCCTCTCACAATGCCTCAGAATGATCCAGTTGACCTCAGTTCAATAGAAAGAGGTTCAATAGCTGTTGTAAAAAGAAGTGGTGATAGCCTTGGCAAAAAAGAAAAGATCTGAACGACAATAGTTTGTAAAAGGGAATTATAATGGAATTATAACTTTACCCATGCTGTGAATGTTCTTCCAAATTAAATTTTCTGCAAGACACCCTTTCGTTCCGATCGAAGGCTTTCTCGGTGTCTAGGGAAATAATGACCTCTGTGTTGGAGCAAAAAGCTGTTTGGCTAGGACTTGTTTGAAGTTTGGCTGCCAGTCAGGAATTTAATATTTTTGTTATGACAAAATATTAGGTCATATTAGGTCATAGGTCAAAATATTAGGTCAAAGGTCAGGTCATAACATTTCATGTTATCTCCACATATACACTCACCGGCCACTTTATTATGTACATCTTGCTAGTACCGGGTTGGACCCCCTTTTGCCTTTAGAACTGCCTAAATCCTTCGTGGCATAGATTCAACAAAGCACTGGAAACATTCCTCAGAGAGTCTGGCCCATATTGACATGATAGCATTACTCAGTTGCTGCAGATTTTTTGGCTACACATCCATGATGCGAATCTCCCGTTCCACCACATTCCAAAGGTGCTCTATTGGATTGAGATCTGGTGACTGTGGAGGCCATTCGAGTACAGTGAATTCATTGTCGTGTTCAAGAAACCAGTCTGAGATAATTCGCACTTTATGACTGTTAAGGTTTCCTTTAGAATCGTCCTTTAGACGTAGACCTTTAGATGTAGTTAAATACAGAAGAAGATGTGTCAATTAGGTAGCAATTGGGTAAGAATAATAAAACATATGTATGATTGGTGTTCTTATCTAGGGATAGTGGAAAAGTACAGGGAGAGAGGTAGAGAGAGACAGAGAGAGAGAGAGAGAGAGAGAGAGAGAGAGGTTCTAACTGAGGAGCAGACACAGATAAGGGAGTGAACTGAATGTCAGAGTGTTCTGACTGAGGGTCACAGACATTCATTCATTCATTCATTATCTGTACCGCTTAATCCCGCTAGTCAGGGTCACAGGGGGCTGGAGCCAATCCCAGCATCTCCGAGTGAAGGCAGCGTCCACCACATGGCAAACTCACACACACAGACATGTCTTTGGACTGTGGTAGGACACCGGAGTACCCGGAGAAAACCCATGCAGGTGTGACAGGGTTAAAATTAATAATTTAGTAATATAGTGAGTTTCACCAAAATGGCTTCATTATTAAAAAAGGTTAAAAGGGTAAAAACAAGTGTAAAAAGTTATTTATATTTTTATAAAAAAGGTTTAAAATGGTTTTGGGAAGCTTTTCTCCTCTCGCTCTGACGTTACTGCATCCTGTGTCCTTCTGCTGTTGCCGTACCTCCCTCAGACGAGTGAGAAAACTAAATAATTTTAAATGACAAGCAATAGTTGACAAGCAATAGGAAGAGGACCTGGAAATAACAATATGAAAATAACTTTTAACTAACTTTCCATTTTTTGTGCAATATTCTTGAAGGTGACTTGTATTACAATAGTCCTGACTTTTGTTTTCATATAATCCAATGACTTTTAACTATTCCATTAGTAAATGCTTATTTTGTTCATTATGACTAGCTGAATGGTTGTTTCCCATGTACTATGTCACGATTGCAAGAGGACAAGGATGCAGAGTCGAGCTACTTTTCATAGACAGTTTTATTCTTACAATAAACATAGATTAGCGCTGTGCGCTTTAAACACGTAATACACATAGGCGACTCAAAACAAAGACAAGCACGGGACACTGCGCAAGCACACATTAAATAGACGAACGACACTATCCCCTTGTGATGACGAGACGAGCCACAGGTGAGACTGAGGAACACACCCACACCGACACATCCACGGAACTACACTTAAGGACATAGACGACATAAACACACGCCCAAAGGGAGGGGTCCGGGAGCTGTAGCGTGACATACTACTTTCGTGAAAACCTCGTCAAATATTTTATCTAAAATATTACCCTCCCTGAAGTTATTGGTTTCATAATCCCTGTTTGATTTAAACATGCCAAAATTCAGTTATGTAATTCTAAAGCATGTTGGATGCACTGAAGTGTTGTAAATGCGGTTTTTGAATACTGTTTTTTAAAATACTGCTTGTGTTTTGTTTTAACATTACCCCCACAAAATCGGAGGTAGGTAGGTAAACCATCAAATTGTTCACTTACCAGTTTGGTTCACTTACCATCTTTCATTTGGTCTTATATAATATTCTAATTTTCTGAGATACTGATTTTGGGTTTTCATTGGCTGGAAGCCTTAATCATCAACATTAACAGAAATACTGTAAATATTTGAAATAGATCACTCTGTTTTTCATGAATCTATACAATATATGTGTTTCACTTTTTGTATTGAATTACTGAAATAAATTAACTTTTTGATGATATTTGAATTTATTGAGATGCACCTGTATGCACATGTACACACACGTATAAACGACTTTATGTTTATGATGTCGCCTTGAGCTGCGCATTGTTACGGTACAGAGGCCCCCTGCCGGCCACCTCTGTCTGCAGTGGCAGTAGCTTACGTTGTCCTGTTGTTGTTGCGTTGTATTCGTCCCTCAGGTGGGCAGGGCCTATTAGGATCCCCGACACCATTTGTCTGTCTATATACAAAATTATTCAACCACCATAGCAGTAAAGTGTCTTAGCAAGTTTAACATTTATTTTTGATCTTCTTCACAATCAGATCAAATAAGGGGTTGTATAATAGACAAATGCAACTTAAATTACCATTTTTTCTAATTTTCTAAAGAACCTGTAGACGTGAACAGAACCATAATGAGCAGCCATTAAGCAGATTTAAAAGGACTTGGACACTCAGCTCCTTCTAGACAGTTAATAATGTCTGTGCAACATGGTGAAGTCCAGAGAATGGTCAAAGAAGTGTAGAGAGGAGGTAATTGCTCTTGGATATGGATATAAAAAGATAGCAAAGATATTAAACATTTCAAAAGACACAATTGGAAGCATAATTCGCAAAGTTAAAGCTAAAGGCACAGTGGAAACGCTACCTGGGCATGGCAGAATGAGGATGCTGTCGGCAAGTGCTGTCGAAACGTGTAACAAAAGGTGTAGAAAAATCCCCAGCTGACAGCTGAGGAACTGCGACAGGACTTTCGGGTCAGACGATAAGGCGCACATTACGAGATGAAGGCATCTGTGCCAGAACATCCCTATGCTGACTCCAAAGCACAAAAGAGTCGACTCCAGTATGCCCATAACAATGTGGACAAACCACAAAGGTTTTGGGATACTGTTCTCTGCTAGTGACGAGACCAAATTGGAATTATTTGGGCCTATGGCTCAACGATATGTCTGGAGGAGGAAGAACAAGGCTTAAACAGAGGCTGTATAATACAGTATAATAATTATATACGGGGCTGTTTCGCTTCTTCAGGTACAGGGAATCTCCACCGTGTGAATTCTGTTAACTAGGAGATCTTGGGTGGAAACGTCATGCAGCCAGTGACAAAGCTGACGCTTGGGAGACGTTGGACCTTCCAATAAGACAATGATCCCAAGCATACCTCCAATTCTACCAGAGCTTGGTTGCATAAGAAAGGCTGGAAGAAATCCCATAGAACATCTTAAATCCCATAGAACATCTCTGGTGGGACTTGAAGAAGGCAGTTGCAACACACAAGCCCAAGAATGTCAATGAATTAGAGGTCTTTGCCCATGAGGAATGGGCTAAGATACCTGCTGATCGCTGCAAGAAACTTGTGTCAAGCTATGTTTCATGTCTGAAGGAAGTTATTACTGCCAAAGGGAGTTGTACTAAGTACTAATGTTGAATGTGTCAAAGGGGTTGAATAATTTTGTCAAAGAGTAAATCACAAAAAGGACATTTGTTGGAATATTAGAAGAAATGTAATGTAAGTTTCATTTATCTATTATATATAAATTAAACCCTTGGTCTGATTGTGAAGAAGAAAAAAAAGAAATGTTAAACTTGCTAAAACACTTTACTGCTATGGGGGTTGAATAATTTTGAACACAACTGTATGTCTTGTCTTTGTACCAGCTGACTTGGAATAGTTCATGGGTTTTATGTTGTGCACTGTATCCATAAAATCCCCCATTTTTCTCTGAGACTGGCCTGATTACTTCCTTTTTTATTTTTGTACTACTCGACCATCATACACATGTGCATTTGGTTCAACGGCTGTGATCCCAATATCACTGCGCGTTATTTCAATATCATAGAGTTAGTTGCAGGACATGCTAAAGTAAAAACATTCTAAATAATATTTTATTCTAAATTATTTGCTTCTTCTACAGTATTGTCTTGTTTTACCTCTTTAGATCATATTGTGAGGCTGAAGCAGCCTCTCACTCTGAGGCTAAATACCATTACCTTGCAATTCATGTAGTGCACTACATAATGTATTTTTAGGACATTGTTTAGGAAGCAGGTGCTATTTGAAAGGCAGTCCATGTAGTGTTAATAAATTCCACTGATGGATCTTGTGATTAAACTGAGATGAGTAAGTTATTTAGTCGGTGCAAGCAGTCTCACAATTAGAGAAATGGAGATCAGCAGAGTGCGGGTGAATGTGTCTGAAGTGATTGTATTATAAACGCCATTGTGTTTCCAGTCCAATCACTGTTTTAATCAGTAGTCCTGGCTAAAATTACATAATACTACCATATAAACAACAGAACCCTACGCAACTCACAGAGAATGCTCTTGAAAGTCAGGGAATAGATACATAAAAAATCTCAAAGTTACTGAACATCACTTAGGTTAAATCACTCATTAAGAAATGCAAGGAATATGACAGACTGTCTTAAAAAACTGAGTGACCATGCAAGAAGATGACTATTAAGGGTGACACCTGATTTATGGGGACATTCAGCTGTTGCTTTTACAAACTCGATCAAGTGGACCACATCTGTTTTGGAACTTGTAGGCCATATGAGATTTTTTAATATGTGGGCCACTTATGGCACACATGTAGGTAATAATGCCATATGATGTAACTGGCACAAGATGGCACTGTGATCACAAGAGAGACACAGGATAACTGCCACATCGCAGCACTGAGACACAAGATAACTGCCACATCACAGCACTGTAAGTACATGATGTATCTTCAGTGAGGCACCAGATAACAGCCATGCAGCACAGGCATTGCTCTTAGCAACAATGTGTGACAGCAACAACAGTTCAGTACAGTTTTAGCCCTAACCAGCTCTCACTAGCATTCAAACAGTAGGCTAAGTCTTTTCAGATAGTCTACACATTTCAGATGGCCTGCTAATTTGGTGCAGTTATTCAGTTATATGCAGTTCTGTATTTTTCCCATGCCACTGTTACCAGATCGATTTTTACATTATGAAACAGGATGTGCCTAAACTAACTAATGCATATCAATGATTCTTGAGATAAGGGACAAAACAGGTTTTAACTTTCTAAAAATATTTCTTGATTATTTTTTAAATCTTTTTATACATTGTTGAATGAGGCTTTGGCTATCTTACCATGTTTTGGAACAACGTCCCAAGCGTAACATTATTTTATAATTTACATGTTTGTAGATCAGCACCATCAGACACATTTAGATGTAAAGAAATACATTTTGAATGAACCTATTCCAGATATTTTGACTCTTTGCAGTTTCTTTGTTCTCTGTTTTATGAACAAATGAATTATATCACTTTATATCACTTTTTAAAAGTTAGATTATTCAGTGGGAATTGTTACAGTTAAGGTCACATAGATTTGAAAAGTTTGTATTTAATCTCCATAAGAAACAGTGATATTTAGAAGCGTGAAAATTACACATTTATTTTGGAAATGCAACAATTTTATTAGGAAACCTTGGGGGATTAAGATATACTGTAGAACATTCTAACAAGAAAAATATACATAAAAAAACATCTGACGGAGTTGACAATATGTCGACGGTGGTGGCACACATCTGACGGTGGTGACAAACGTGGAACAGGAGATTAATTCATTAAAAATGACCACCAGAAAACAATTCATGTCATTCATCAATTCATACCATTCATCATTTTAAAACATCCTTGGCCAAAATACTGTAGTATAATTGTGGTATAAAAGTTTAGAAACATCACAGATTTTCAATGTGTCAATGGACTTTAAACAACAGGCAACAGACGATTAAAGAGTTCCTCATCTATGAAGTCCATGACCTCTGCAGTTATTTCGTATATTTCCCTGGTTCTGCTTGTACGAACTGGTGATAATGGTTCATTGAGCTTGACTAGAACATTTGGAAATGGCACAAAGCAGACATCCCGACATCCTTGTTTTTGTTGAAACCTAACATTTGGCCCATGTGGGTGAAAAAATTCAACCAGGACATCTTGGTGCTCTTGGTCAATTGTTAAGGCTTTAGACAGCCACCACTGATCCTCATACATGACAACAAGCCAATCTCCAGTCTGAACATCACCAGGCTCTATCGTAGTAGTTGTGCCCATAGGTCCACTGCTGGGCTCCATCAACATCTCCAGGGGACGTATTTCTACAGCCCTCAAACCCTCATGCTCATCTAGGTCCTGTGAGATGCCATCAAAAGAATGAATAGCGGGACTGAAACACTGGCAGATCTGTGGCTCACTACAAAAACATGAAAGGTGCCTGCAATATATGATATTCCCTTGAGCTACCACTTGATGCATCTTCCTGATGGATTTCAGAGTAGACTGTCATAAGACTGGAGGTCATCATTGGTGACGCACTGTAGCTTTACACCACTTAGGCTTCTGGACACCATCTCATAAAATGCTCTGGCATCCACAATGTCCTGACCTCTCAGCACAATACTGTCAGCACATCTCTTCACTGTAGCCCCGATGCCATCTGGAGCACCCTTGCCATGGGATGTAGGGAAATAATTCTATGTGGCATTCTTGAATCCCAGTCGTGGAGGGACAACAGAGAGGAGGAGAAAGTTCTTTTTGTTTTTATATTGTTTGCTTGGACCATCAGACCAGAAGTGAACTGTGTTAATGTTTGGAAATCTGACGAGAATATCTTTCAGGACTTGATCCATATAGGCCCAGAAAGCTGCTGCATCCTGGTGCTTGGACTCAGAGATTGCACAGAATCCTACTTTTTCATGCTTGATGTGAAACATGCCTGTATGGAGTATCACCTGTGGGAGGCTTTGTTAATAGTGACAAGACTGTACTTCTGAGCTGTATTTATATTTCCAGGCCTCAGAGAAGTCAACATGTACAATAACTGTGGTTTCATTACAATCTCTTATCAAGTTCCTGTACTCCTTGGTTTGATTTTGAACTAAGTGGACATGCGTAGTTGTTTCATTTCTTAATTTCTGTTGGTAGAGAATGAAAAGCTCTAGCAGTGTGCCGGTGTGCTTCTCAAGTTTAGTGTGAGCTCCATCATCTGTTTGCTTTTTAGCACGTTTCCACTGCTTCCACTTAATTTGGGTTTTCCCTTGCTCTGGAGGAAGACTTGAGTATTTGTTAACACAACGTGAACAGGTATGTAAAAGGCAAGATTCACTAGCTGGAGAACAACACACAAGTTGGAATGTCTCTTCAAGTTTGCAGGATGACACAGCTTTGAATGACTTCAGAACCTCAAGCATCAATTTTGCATTTTCGTGGTATTGACATTGACATGTTTTTCGATCTGAGGCTCTTGGTGATGTTATATAAAAGAAGGATGAAAAACTGTGACGCCTGGGGCACAGGAGGCATAGAGGGATCCATACACAGGTAGATAACTGACAATATTTGAATGTACAGAGTAGCCAAAGAATACAACCACAAAGGGCTGAAGCCGGGCATAGGCCCAATGGGGGCAAACAGAGAAGGGCGAGGTCGAGATACACACGCAGGGGGTCGAAAGCCAGGAGATCAATAAACACAGGCAGAGGTACAAAAGGGCAGATCCAAAAATCGTAAGAACAGAAACAACGGGCAGAGGTCAGTAACAAGAGGCAATCAAAAGGTATGTAATACAAAACGCTCGATAAGGCTGTCGTAAGACGGGGCAATACTTCGCAACGAGGTGAGTGTGCAAATGTCTTAAGTAGTCCTTGATAATTAGGATCAAACGGGAACAGGTGATGATCAGTATTCGGGGGAGGGCGCCCTCTGGCGGGTCTGGGTGGAATGTAGTGATGGCGCCCTCTGGCGGGTCTGGGCGCTAACCGCAACCCTGACAATAACTAAGTTTAATGTTTGGGTTTTGTTGGATAAATGCATGGTGAAGGTTTTGCATATTGTCTGCCAGAATCATCCGTTGACGCTTTACTTTTTTCCTAGTCAAGTCAAGTCAATTTTATTTATATAGCGCTTTTTACAACACATGTTGTCTCAAAGCAGCTTTATAAATTGTATGGGTCTAGATCCCTAATGAGCAAGCCAAAGGCGACAGTGGCAAGGAAAAAACTCTCTAAGATGGCGGGGATATAGGAAGAAACCTTGGGAGGACCAAGACTCAAAAGGGAACCCATCCATTTGGCGGCCCGTTAGCACTAGTCCGTATTTGTAAACAAGAGGTGGTTCTACAGTTATAGCTTAAAGTTCTTGTTCCCCGGCCAAGTAGTCACAGTCCCTTCGGTGCAGATGGTGAGCCTCAGGTAGGAGCCAGCATCAGCACGTCCCCTTACGGCAATGGTACATCCAACCCCGGCATCAGTACATCCACCGGCGAGCCAGACCATCTCCCAGGTGCTTGTAGGCACTTGCATGCAGTCGTCTTGGGTAGAAGCATGCAAAAAGATGGACAATACAGACTGAGTGTGAGGATGTCAATTTAACCACCATTGATTTAAATGTACATAGCTCATGTGCCAGTGATTAGTATGTAGCTCTGGCAGGCTAATCTATAGCAGCATAACTAAAGGGAGGGGTCCAGAGGTGACCACAGTCATGAGGGCTCACTGAGACATTGCTTTCCAGTCAAGTCAGTCACAACTAGACTGATGCCATGACACAGCTGGATGAAAGCATCAACATCTCAGATTACC
This sequence comes from Brachyhypopomus occidentalis, assembly GCA_020368025.1. Taxonomy (NCBI): domain Eukaryota; kingdom Metazoa; phylum Chordata; class Actinopteri; order Gymnotiformes; family Hypopomidae; genus Brachyhypopomus; species Brachyhypopomus occidentalis. Next base: position 14,346 of record JAGXOD010000224.1, read on the forward strand.
AGAAATCTCAACGTCTGGGGGCCCCTGAGCCCCGCACCTTACTAGGGGAATATTAACTGAAGGCTTGATTATATAGGTGAGTCTTAAGTCTAGATTTAAAGATTGGAACTGTGTCAGAATCTCGGATTGGAGCTGGAAGGCTATTCCATAATTGAGGGGCTTTAAAGGAGAAAGCTCTGCCTCCGGCTGTAGTCTTACAAATTTTTGGAACTAAGAGAAATCCAGCATTTTGAGAGCGTAAAAAGGGCGAGATGGGTTGTAGTAAGCAATGAGTTCACTCAGATATTGTGGGGCAAGACCATTTAACGCCTTATAGGTTAAGATAAGAATTTTAAATTCAATTTGATGTTTAATCGGAAGCCAATGTAATGACGCGAGAGTGGGACTAATATGATCGAATTTTCTAGCCTTAGTTAGGACTCTAGCTGCAGCATTTTGTACAAGTTGTAGCTTCTTTATGGACTGTTTAGAGCATCCAATTAGAAGACCATTACAGTAGTCCAATCTTGACGAGACAAAAGCATGGACCAGCTTCTCTGCATCACCTAATGAAAGTAAGTGTCTCTGCTTGACGATATTACGTAAATGGAAAAAGGCAGCCTTAGTGTCATTGCATATATGTGTGTCAAATGAAAGATCCGAATCAATAGTGACACCTAAGCTTTTTGCGGTAGACTTAGGTGTTACTGAAACCCCATCTAGGGTAAGGGGAATATCAGCCCAGCTGCTTCTAGCAGCTTTAGGCCCAAGAATCAGCACCTCAGTCTTATCAGAATTTAGTTGAAGAAAATTAGACGCCATCCAGTTTTTAATGTCCTGGACGCAGTTCTCAATCTTGAGAGTAGTGGTGATATCATCCGGATTGGAAGATATATACAACTGAGTATCATCTGCGTAGCAATGGAAGCTAATACCATGCCTACGGATGATAGAGCCCAGTGGAAGCATATATAATGAAAATAATATGGGGCCCAGTACAGATCCTTGTGGGACACCATATTTTACCTTAGAACGCTCTGAGCATTCGTTGTTTACTAGTACAAATTGGTAACGATCTGTCAGGTAGGACCTGAACCAGGAGAGTGCTTGACCTCTTATACCAATGAGTGTCTCCAGCCTATTAAGTAGAATATTATGATCAATGGTGTCAAAAGCCGCACTGAGGTCTAGCAGTATGAGAAAAGAAATGTGTCTTTTATCAGAGGATATCAAGAGATCATTTACTACTTTAGTCAGCGCAGTTTCAGTGCTGTGGTGTCTAAATCCAGACTGAAATAATTCTAAGACATGTTCTGTCTGTAGGAAGGGAGTTGTGAAGTAACTACTTTCTCTAGAATTTTGGATATGAATGACAAATTAGAGATAGGCCTATAGTTGGACATTTCCTGGGGGTTAAGACCAGGTGTTTTAATTAGCGGCTTGATAACTGCAAGTTTAAATGAACTGGGAATATAGCCCAGGCTCAGAGAGCAGTTTATTATAGTGAGCAAAGGTTCTATATTGCTATGCAGTAATTCTTCAAGTAAATGGGTTTGTACTGCATCTAGTATGCATGTGGAGGGCTTGGCAGATTCCACCAATGAAATAAGCTCCTCATGACTGTTATGTCCTATGTTTGTATGTAGTGTTTGCTGTCTGTTATGTATAACTCCGCTCCAGACTACACTCCAGACTCCATTAGATGTCTTGCTATCCTACACTATAAAAGGACCTTCCCAGTACCTCCCAGCGAGACTTCTTGTGCTCCTTTCTGAGTTGCTACTTTGCTTGTGTGAAAATTCTGTATTTGTACTTTGTCCTGAAAATCTGGTTTTGACCACAGTTTGTAATACTCGTTTATGCTTTGCCTGTGTCCCTGTTGGATTGTCTGCTGATTGTACCTTTTGTAAATATTCTATGTTTTGTTGGTGTCCTGGTAAGTAGGGAGTGGCTGCCATTTTGTTGGGGTTTGGGTTTGTCTGTGTGGTTTTTGTTAGGGAGTTAGTGTAGTACTGATTGTTTTTGTTTTTGGGTAGAGTAATTAGCGTTTCATTTATTTTATAGTTCTGTTCTGTTTGTTATGTTGGCCTGGGCCACTCCTGAAGGTGAGACCAGTTAGCTTGAATATATGTATGTATATATATATATATATATATATATATATATATGTCTTGTAATTACTATTTCTGTAAAATACACCTTTAACCACCCACTTTTGTAGTCCCATTATCACTAACATTCGCGCTGCTATTCACCCACACCCGTTACGGTCCTCACGCCTAGACAGGCCGTAATAATGACCAATTGGGGAGAAGGACTCTAACAGGGCATCAGAGCTGACCAGACAGCTGTCAAGGTGCATAGGCATGTTGACAGGCTCTGAGATAGCACAACCAATTTTTTCCATAATTTTATCAATCTTATCATTAAAGAATTTCATAAAATTCTTACTGCTACACTCTAGTGGGATTAGTGGATTGATTTGATCATGGCTCCTCGTTTTAAATAGGAGTCCAGAATTGTTTTTATGTTTTTCTATTAAAATTGATAAGTATGAGGATTTTGCCGTATGGAGAGCATGCTTATATTCAATAAGGCTGCTTTTCCATGATAGTCTAAACACTTCTAACTTTGGATTTCGCCATTTACGCTCCAGGATCCTCGCGGCTCGTTTGAGACTACGTGTGTGCTTGTTATACCATGGTGCTATTCTTCTCTCAGAGGCTCTCTTATAGCGTAATGGTGCAACCTTGTCTAATGCTGTACAAAGAGAAGTCTCAATGTGCTCGGTAAAATGCTCTAGATACAGGTGTATCAATTTCTGTCAAACCAAATAAAATATCAGTGAGCGCGGCTATGGTACTAGGTGCTATAGTTCATTTCATTCGGTAGCGGGGCGGCTGATGAATACCGTCAGTCAAGCATAACTCGTACGTTATGAGGCTGTGGTCAGAAACGGCCTCACTCTGAGGTAAAATTGCTAAACTGGATATGTTAATACCAAATGATAAGACCAGGTCTAAAGTATGACTACAATTACGTGTAGGACCCACCACATTCTGAGTGATACCCATTGAATCAACAATTTCTTGAAAATTGTTGCTGAAAAGCGTCACAAAGATTCTCAAAATGGATGTTAAAATCACCAACTATAATCACCTTATCGGCTGATAGCCCTACATGAGACAGGAAGTCTGAAAACTCCTGCAAGAACTCAGAGTAAGAACCAGGGGGGCGGTAAATAGTAATTAACATAAACGACTGCGACGCTTTGTTGGTTGTCAGATTTGATACATTTGAAACAGTGAGGATGAGATGTTCAAAAGAATTCAATTTAAAGCCGAATTGTTGAGAAATGTCTATATCAGAGTCATATATTGTGGCGACACCACCTCCTCGGCCATTTGGACGGGGGTTATGAACATATCTATAGCCAGAGGGAGAAGCTTAGTTTAGGGCCATATAATCGTCTGGCCGGGTCCAGGTTTCCGTCAAGCAGAGCATGCATAGATTATGATCTGTAATCATTTCATTAACAAGCAATGCTTTAGATGACAGGGATCTAATATTTAACAGTCCTAGTTTCAGATTTAAACTACTCTCCAAGGGAGCATAATCGAATTTAACATTGATTAAATTTTGTCTACTAACTTTGCGAGAGTTATTTTTTGGTACTCGAGGAACTGATACAGTCTCAATCCAGTGTGACCTAGGTGACGTCTCTTTGCAGCTAGCAGACAGTCGGTTTAGCCTTTGTGTCTGCTGCCTGGCCTCGGCTCTGGTTTGTCAATCCCCATTAACAAGTCCTACACTACCACTAGTAAGCCTAGCAGATATGCTACGGAAAATGAGAGCAGCACCCTCCCAAGAAGGGTGAATGCCGTCTCGCTTCAATAGGCCAGGCCTGCCCTCAAAACGCGTCCAATTATCTATATAACCCACGTTGTTTTCTGAGCACCATTTAGACATCCAGCGGTGTAGCACCAATAACCTACTGTAGGTCTTGGCACCACGCCAAATTGGAATGGGACCAGAGCATATTACGGCATCTGACATAGTCCCCGCTAACTCACACACCTCTTTAACGTTATCCTTAGTGATCTCGGACTGTCTCAAACCCACATCATTGGTGCCGAAGTGTACCACTATCTTTGCATATTTACGATTAGCCAGCACCTTTAAATTAGCCCTGATGTCAGGCGCTCTAGCCCCCGGGATACACTTAATTATGGCCACTGGTGTCTCTAAGGGGGTCGCTATATTCACGTGTCGGAGCTGGGAATCTCCTATAACCAGAGCTCTTTTAACATGTCGCTCAGTCGGTGTACTACTGAGTGGGGCAAACCTGTTTGACACGGGAATCTGAGTAGAACGGTGCTCAGCCCTACGGCTATGCCGCCGAGACGTCACCCATTCGCCCCGCTGCGAGGGCTCTAATGCCGGAGAAGGGGGCTCGCTAGGTGCCTTCTACGCTAGGTGCTACCGACTCTCTAGGGCTCTCTAAAGCCCGGATCCTCTAAAAGCGAAATCTTGCTAATAATTAATCTACACTTGTTACAAACAACATTATCCCTACTGACGGAAGAAGAGTAGCTATACATGCCACACTCCACACAAACAACAGGCGACTCAGACATGAAGAAATACTAAAGATACTTAAATGTCTTTCGATGGCTTGTGGAGGTTGTTGTAGCCGGAGTTATGCATAAATATGTCCACAAAGTCCACAAAGTATTTGTAGATGTGTCAGATGTAATTAAACAGATAGAAAAAAAGGGTAGGCAAAAAATACTCTGCAGCAGCGTCAGCAGGAAGCAACCATGGAAAATGTATGTCTATGTATATCTGTAAATTTATGTATATCTCCGCTCCCGGTCAGTCTGTGGATTGCAAAGGGGGGTCATCAGCCACATCTTGAGCATGTAGCCGCTGTCTCCTAAGTAATTTAACAATTACCCATGTTTTAAATTAATTATTCTGAGCTGGCAATGTCTGAGCTGGCAATGTTACTAAGGCACATTTTTGCATCACAGATTATTTGCATGTTATGGAATGAAAGTGTTTTCTATTCCATATTTCTCCTCAGATGGTGCCTTTATAACAATGTTTGATTAATTTACTGTTTAATTGTCTAATTTACTTAATTTTACGCAATAAGGGCTTACTACAAGGTGTGCGTAAAGGATATCTTAATAGTTGTAATTTCAGTGCATCACCTCTAAGTGTCGCATACATACGAAAAACATACATACGCCTGAAATGAAAGTGGCGTGGGGGTACGCACTTTCTCACGTTCAAGTCGCATTTAGTACATCTGACCATTTGCGTGAAACATTGCTTAAGCAATGTTTTTGTACGTTTGCACCTTTAGTACATGAGGCCCCTGGACTCCGACACTTGTAAAGCTGCTTAGCTGTTTTGTGACAACAACTGTTGTAAAAATACATATAAATACATTTTGACTGATATATATTATATTATATGCGCTATATAAATACATTTTGATTGATTGATATATACAGTAAAGAGAGAGTGTAGAGTGAGCGCTGCCATTAGATAACACACACATTCTTCCCATGCACATACTCAAAATTGAGTACTTTAGCAATGGAATGTTTAAATGAGTGTAGCTGTTTGGGTGCATGTGCCTTGCCACAGGTATTACAGGGTCATTAGTTGTTATTCTCATGCTGGCTCCATCACATTCTGTTTCATAATGTTGCTTCAGACATGCCAGAGCTGAAACTAAGATCTAAAACTCTAGTGACTAAATTACTGACAATATGACTAATAAATACCCATAAGAATACACAGTTCAAAAGTGGTTTTACCATCTCTGCTCCTGATCCCCACTGCAGCACACGTGTGCACGCATACAGTTTCTACCTTTGTTTAGGACACAGGCAGAGGCCTGTGCGGTGGACCAAAGTAAAGCAAACTGATGAGAACTGGTGCCTTTACTGTGAATGCTACGAGCCTGCCTTCCCCCACAATTCTGTGTGGATCTGAGTGTATTGGATAAGCCCCCTAACTGCACCAGGTAGTTGCAGTAAAACAGCCACCGCTGCCCACCTGCTGCCTTGTGAGCATTATACACAGCTGTCGTGATTACTAATTACACACAGCTGTACTTTTTATCCTGTAAAATTCACAATGCTGTTTACCTTCTCCAACACCATTCACCTTTACTAATGTTCACCCCCTGAAGAAACATAGTAGCGTAGTGTCAGCATAACTACCAAAGTGATCAGGGACATCCAGTGGAAAACATTTACCTCAGTGAGTCTTCATAGAGCGCCCCCTTGTGTCTGTATAGAGTGCTGATGACACAGCAAGAGCAAAAACAAAGAATAAGCTTTGTTATCCTTTACCTTCATCACATATGTGAATGATGTCATCAATAAGGGATGTTACCATTTGTGAAAACTTTTTATTGATAGTCCTTGCCAGTTCCAGCTGATGTAGATATCTTCCATACAGGGTGGATCAGCAGGTCTGAAAGGTATGTATATGTTAATATATATGTTAATGTACATGTGCCTATAAAGCACATAAAGCTCGTTGCTGCATTTTTTAAAGATTAGCTCAGCACATTGAGTATCGGTCATGCTGATGGAGTAGGGCAGGTCTAAGACAAGGACACTATTATATATATATATATATATATATATATATATATATATATATATATATATATATATATATATATATATATATAGTGCTTTTTACAATACAGCTCACAAAATAGTTTTACAAATGTTTGGATCCCTAAAGAGCAAACTGTACAGAAGTCCTCTCCAGTAGTTTTGTGGATGGCTTAGCCACAGACAGTGAATCAGGAACTTTGGTGCCAGCAGGAACAGAAACCTGATCCTTAACTGGAACTGTTTACCAATGCAGATGCTGATATGTGTATTCTTCTGTCAGTGTAAGTGCTATTACTGCAAATCAATGACAAGATAGGAAAAAATTACATCACTTCCTGAACTGAATCAGTTCAAATGTTCCGTGTTTTCTTTTCTTGAGGAAAGTCTTTAATGTTGAACACATACAACATTCACAGTTTCAGCACTGTCAGATATAGTTATAGTTTGTAAGTAAAAATAATAGTATTACCTGCAAAAATGTAATAGTTATATCCCCTAATTACACATCTTTACAATGTGAGCAAACTGACAATTTCATAGATCATATTTTTAGAAAGTATTGCTGTATCGTATACAGTTCAGAGGTGAAAACATCTAAAGATAAAATGAATAACAAGAAAATAAATATTTCTCTGAACATTTGGATTCTTTGTTGTTAGGAACATTCTTCTGTGGAGAATACACCATAAACACCATTATTAACTTGTGGAGAGGAGAGCAGAGGGGAGGGGAGGAGAGGTGAGAAGAAGAGGAGGGGGAGAAGATGTGATGAGAGGAGAGGGGAGTAGATGAGGGGAGAGGGGAGGATAGTGTAGATGAGGAGAGGGGAGGATAGTGGAGAGGGGAGTATGTGAGGGGATGTGAGGAGGGGAAGAGAGACAAAGTAGAAAAAAGTACCAAATTCCAGGGGCCTCATGTACAAAGACTTGCGTGGATTTCTTACTGAAACTTGGCGTACGGACAAATCCAGAAAATGGCGTACGCAAAAAAAAATCCGGATGTATCAAACCGTGCTTACGCCGTAATACACGCACGTTTCTTTTGTACATCCCAAACAACGTGGAATTTAGCGCACATGAGAGACACGCCCCCTATAAATATGCAAATTCATTTAAATATGCCCTGCACCGGAGGAGTTTCCTCTCGGATATATCACAAAGCATGTTAAAACGGGGAAAGAAGAGAAACTTCACCGAATGTGAAGTGGAAACGCTACTAAATGAAGTAGAGACGCGGAAAAAATGTTTGTTTGGCACGCTGTCCTCTGGCATTACGGCAAAGCGCAAAAGGTTTGAGTGGGACAGCGTGTGTGAAGCTGTAAATGCTGTGGGGTCAGAACAGCGCACACTAGCAGAAATTTAAAAAAAGTGGTCAGACATTAAGGTGGATGTAAAGCGGAGGCTGACTGCACATCGCCAGAGTGTGACCCAAACAGGCGGGGGGGCAGGAGACATCCAACTGACTGCATTTGAGCAGAGAGTTGCCTGTATTATGGGTGACACGGCCATAACCGGCGTGGTGGATCCCAGTGTGGGGGATTCCGATTGTACACAAAGTAAGTATTTATTTCTATAAATCAGTGTTGATTGGACATGTAATAAAATTATATTTTCATACTGGTGACATAACAATAAAAAGTCTGTCATTTGTTTTTACACATTTTATTTCCCTTTCAGGGACTGAAACCGGAGAGGACACGCAGTCTCAGCCTGCTGCCACAGACTTAGGATGCTCCTCCAGCGTCCCTGGTACATCTGGCGTCACGGAGACCTCCAGCGCGCCCCACCTGCCAGCAACTGATGTCCGTCGAACCGGCCGTGTCCTGACGACGGCTGTCCTGCAGTCACAGGAGGAGATTGTGAGGGGAATCGGGGAAATTAATACTCACTTAAAAAATATTAGTGATGCGCTCACTAGCATCAGCAACTCAATAAAAGAATTGGTTAGAAAATGAATGCTGTCTCTTACCTTTTTATATTGTAGCTATGATTTGTTGCCTTGCTTCTATGGCACCTGGGTTAGGCTGCGCGTTCATTTCTCCTGGCTCTGGGTCCGCTGGTTGCTCCACCACCTCCAACAATGGCATGCCGTACCTTAGCGCAACATTGTGCAGGACCCCACATGCCCTCACAATACTGCACACCTTCTCTGGCCGATACAGGAGCATTCCCCCGGTCCTTTCCAGGCAGCGCCACCGGCTTTTCAGCTGCCCAATTGCCCTCTCCACGACTGACCAGGTGCGAGAATGGAGAGAATTGTATCTCCGCTCCCGGTCAGACTGTGGATTGCAAAGGGGGGTCATCAGCCACGTCTTGAGCGCGTAGCCGCGGTCTCCTAAGTAATTTAACAATTACCCATGTTTTAAATTAATTATTCTAAGCTGGCAATGTCAAATGCTTTAAATTTGTTGCTTACCAAGAAGCCACCCATCACGCACTCTGCCAGCTTGTAATCTTATCTCAATAATAATAATTATTATCCCAACAGCGGCTACGCGCTCAAGACGTGGCTGATGACCCCCACAGCAATCCACAGCGTTCCAAAAAAACATTTTTTCCATGTCTCTACTTCGTTTAGGAGCGTCTCTACTTCACATTCGATGAAGTTTCTCTTCTTTCCCCGTTTTGACATGCTTTGTGATAGATCAGAGAGGAAACTCCTCTGGTGCAGGACATATTTAAATTAATTTGCATATTTATAGGGGCGTGTCTCTCATGTGCGCTAAATTCCACGTTGATTGGGATGTACAAAAGAAACGTGCGTGGATTACGGCGTAAGCACGGTTTGATACATCTGGATTTTTTTTTGCATACGCCATTTTCTGGATTTGTCCGTATGCCAAGTTTCAGTAAGAAATCCAAGTCTTTGTACATGAGGCCCCAAGTTTTGGAAGCAAATAAAAGTTAAATATCTTTACTTACACACACACACTCACACAACCAGCCTAATCATTTGGATTATTAGAATTAACTCAGAGAAAGCATGCTGGGTACCGGCGTGATAGTGCGTCTGACAGGACCTGTCTGGGCACACATCCTCTGGTGGCTTCCCTGCCTCGCCAACGTGACAATAGATGCATAAATGTTTAATTTGATTCTCATCATCATTATGTACTATTTGGTGAGTTGTCAGTTATTTGTAGCAGATGATAACCCCTTTGAGCCTTGGTTCCTCTCAAGGTTTCTTCCTCATGCTCTAGGGAGCGTTTCCTTTCCATTGTTGCCTTTCATTTGCTCACTGGGGTCTCGGATATGTGAAGTTTCTTTGTGATAACTCAACTTGAAATAAAGAATTTTTATTTCTAGATTAAATATACCTACAGGGCGTTATGTTTGTATGTGTGTGTGTGCAGTCCCCTTGTGTGCCCATTCTAGGTCTGGTGCCAGGTTTTCCATTGTGTAGCCATGGCTCCATTCCGTTCCTTCCAGGACTTCAGGCCAGCCAGTATAATGGATAAAAAGCCACACGGTGATCAAGATGGAGGAGAACATTTTCTTTTGTTGGAGATTGAGGAAGTGCTGTTGGAGCATTGTTGTGTTGGTGTTCAGGTTTTTAAGATTCCTTGACTTAGCGCATTTGACCCTGTTTTTCCCCTAGAGATCATGATCTTGCTTCTCTCTTTGCTTGGCCATTGAAATGTATTTTTGTATATAGCTTTGTACTTGTCTTTGTATCTCTTTGTATCTCTTGCTCCTGCACTTCACTTGTTCCCTGGTGTTTCTCGCTCAGCTTCTCTGTCTCGTCCCAGGACCCTGACGCTGCTCTTTGACTTTTAAACAAAGAAAATGGAATTGATTAAGTGGTCTCTCAATGCAATTGATACTATTTTTTCCCACGAGGAGTCATGGTGCGGGAGAACCCGCATGTCCAGACGGAACATTCTTAGCTGGATATGTGCTTGACTCGTGGGCGACGTGGCATGGTTTGTGTCTCGCGCCTCTCTCCCTGGAAGATATTGAGGACGTGTATCTATTTGGAACTTTGATCACTGGGTTTCTGCTGATTGGCTTGGGCATTGCCCTGGTGTATCAGGAATTTAAAAGAGTGGGGACAGTTATCGAACTCCCGCGGAAATTGCCCAACATGATTGATGCGATGGGTAGAGCTGTCGGAACACAGCATGTGACTTTCGGTAAAAGCATGGATTCGATCATGGAGGGACTCACAGCGCTACATGCGAAGTTGTATCAGTCGGGAGACCGCTGACTCAAAAGGAGCTTGGCTTACATCGCAAACTCTGGCACAAACTTGGGCCGGGCCTCTGGCTCCCCCTTGCCCAGACTTGATGAATACGCCTCTCACTGCTTGATGTCTGTCATTGATGCTTGTGCTATGGGGATTTTTTTGCGTGCTCACAGACTGTTGTACTGTCTGAGAACAATCTGTGATCATATTTTTTTGTCTCTTCCTAATGTTATCTCTCTATGTTTCCTCCTTATTCTGCGAAACGGCAGCGCGTCCCTGATGCAGCAGCCGCTCTGAGGTCATGGTGCTTTACACTGAGGCCCCAGGGGAACTTCATTTCATCACCTTGTACTTGTACAATGTGTGTATGACAAATAAACTTCTTTGACTTTGGTCATTAAATACTGGTCGTAAGGAGTGACTGACATTTCTGCGGGGATTTTGTGTTAGGAAGAGAGGCTGGGTCTATATTTGTTTCCTTTCTCTGTACATGTTTAGTTAGTGTGTGTTTTTCTTTTCTATAGTGTGGATTTTGTTATTATTCTGGTCAGGGTCACTCCTGAAGTTATTGGACAAGTTGTGTTTATTTTTGGAAATTGGAAAATACAAACATTTGTAGGAGTGGTCAGATGTGTTCCTGTGGGGGGATGCAGGATCTGGTGTTCCTCCATAAAATCATGGGGGGCAACAAATGGTGGTTCACCTCAAGAGGTTCCCATAGCAATGGGATAAAACTGACCATTTGTATTTTGGTTATATCAGTGTGTTTGTGTGGCATGTTTAGTCTCATTTTGCAGCTTGTTGTTTACTGGGAAATGTCATGCTAACAGGGTAAGTGTCACGGTCTGCCCCGCCCCGTCCTGTCATTCTCGTGTCTGTGTTGTTTTTGTAGCGTGTGTCTTAGCCCTGCCTCGTGTTTTGTATTCACTGCCCCTCGTTAATTAGTTCAGGTGTCTTGGGTTATTTCGGTTCTATTTATATCCCCTGTCTGGTTTGTTCCTTTGCTGGTTATTTTGTGCACAGCCCTGGTATGTCTTGTGGCTTGTTACATTTGTCCTCAGCCTCTGTTGTTACTTGGTTCAAGTTCGTTATCTACTACCTTAGTCATTACGTTTGTCTATGTACTTTGTCTTTAACCTTTGTAAAGTCTGGCTTCGCGTTAGTTCGCTGTTTCTGTTTCGTGTTTGTTTATAGTGCCTTTTCGTATGTAGTTTGCTAGTGTTCCCCTGTTTAAATATGTCTCTACATGTCGGTTTGGTCTCGTGTTCTGGAATGTCTGCCAATAAATCTCACTCTCCTCAGCGTTTGCGTCCGCCCCTTAAACCCACTGGATATTTCCCATTGGATAACCTGTTTTTTGTGAAAGCTGTCCCTTCATCTGTGAGATGCTGGGGGGGGTATAAGGGGAGAAGTTTGTGGGTGCGGGGGCTGGCTTTTTGGCTTTTCTTGCTTTTTGGGCTCCGCTTCTCTTTCCTCGGCTTCTTCCTTGCACCGTGAGGCACCCTGCACCGGTCTGTTTCTTTTTCCATTAGATATTATAGTTGTTACTTTAATCTTGTATGGTTGTTATTGTTTTACATTTTGTTGGATATTGAATAAATCTGGTTAATTATGTAGCCACTGTCTTCCTTTGTTATAGCTATACTGGGCCAGATGAGCTCATTATTCATTAGTATCAGTAAGTAAGTAATTTATTTATAGAGCACATTTTGTATGACAGAGTCAACCAAAGTGCTGTACAGAGTGACTAAAAAATACAATATATACCCAACACATATGAAAAACACATAAAATTTTTACATAGCATAAACATTTAAAATACACAAGAATACAACATCTAAGATAAATATACAGGTTCAAAAGGCCAAGGTGAAAAGATATGTTTTAAGTCTCGACTTGACGGTTATAAGAGATGGAGCAGATCTAATATTGAAGGGAAGACTGTTCCATAATCGGATTATAATCGGAGCTGCAACTGAAAAAGCTCGATCACCTCTCAGCTTCAGCCGAGAATGAGGAACAGTCAGCAATAAATGGTCAGAGAACCTCAGAGACCGTGGGGCAGAATAAGGGTAGAGCAGGTTGTTTATATATGATGGCGCTTGCCCATGTAAAGCTTTAAAAACAAATAAAAGAATCTTAAAATGAATCCTGTAGTAAACAGGAAGGCAGGGCAAAGAGGCTAAAACAGGGGTGATGTGGTTTCTTTTCTTTGTACCAGTCAACATTCTAGCTGCTGCGTTTTGTACCAGTTGTAGTCGAGCCAGCGAGGCATTCACCCTTTAAGCATTCACTAAGCCGAGTTACGGCTGTGAGGTCATTAGACTTGAAGAGCATGTAGAGCTGGGTGTCATCGGCATAACAATGAAATGCATCAGAAAAAACATCAGTTTTCACCGCGTTCACCACCTTGGGGGGAAACGGCCGGATGCACGACGACCCAGACCGATCGTGGCTAAGTTCGAACACTACAAGCATAAAGAACTACTAAAGAGCCGCGGCCGGGAGCTGAAGGGAACAGACTTCAGTATTAACGACCAGTTCCCCAAGGAGATCCTGGAGCGTCGCAAGGTCCTGTTCCCCATCCGCAAAAGTTTCATTCAAGGAGGCTCCCGGGCTGTTATCGCAGTGGACAAACTCTACGTTAACGGTCAACTCTACCGCGACACAAGCGTCACACCATGGCTCTTCTAATCAGGTGATCTGTGTCAACACTGACGCCGTTATCCGGATTCTTTATGATGTATTACTTTTCACCTATTACTTAAAGACATGTCTAAGATAAAATAATTAACACCGGTCTAATTAGCTAAGTACCAGCGATTTGTTTACTCACTTTCAAGACTGTAATGTATTATATGTGCACACACACACACATACATGCAGGCATACCTACCAGACACACACATAGACATACAGCACACACACACACGACCAATACAGGCAGGCACAAACACTTACAGACATATAGCGCAGATACATACAAAAACAAACAACACAGGTGCACAACACAGATGTACAACATACACATCTTTAGCAAACATCCAACACTCAAACAGCTAGTTTTAACATGAGTTCACTGAAGTTTGTTACATGGAATGTACATGGAACTGGTTCGAGAGAAAAGAGATTAAAAATTTTTAATCGGCTAAACGACTTACAAGCAGATATTGTCTTCCTACAGGAAACACATATGTCCAAAACACCTACATACACACTGACCTCTCCTCAGTTCCCACATTTGTACTCAGCCTGTTACAACTCAAAACAAAGGGGCATGGCCATATTAATTAACAGAAGGATAAACTTTTCCATTAGCAACAATATAACAGATCCAGACGGTAGATTTATAATACTTAACTTGTCTATTCTAAATATGCATTTATGTATTGTTAATATATATGGGCCAAATGTTGACCACCCCTCCTTTTTTCATAATATTTTCACTGCACTCTCTGATCACTCTGACACCAAACTAATAATAGGAGGAGACTTCAATCTGGTATTTCATTCAGATATCGACAGGCTCAGTGCAGCAATGAGTCAAAGGAACTGGCAGACACTCTAAAACAATATATGAACGATTTTGGGCTCTCTGATGCGTGGCGCTCACATCACCCCACTCTCCGGGATTACACCTTCTTTTCAGCAGTACACCACTCACATTCTCGTATAGACAACTTCTTAGTTAGCAATTCCATTATGAAAGATGTCACAGACACTCAGATTCATTGTTAGGATCAACACCCCTTCCTCCGCCCTCTGATCACCTGCTCCTTTCCACTCCCCTTTCTTCCCATATATATATACACCCCTCTGTCACTTCCTGGTTGCGAAGTATTGCCAACCGATGTTGCATACCGAGCGTTATTATTACCTGCCTGCTTACCTGTGTACTGACTTCTGCTTACGTCCTAGACCTCGTCTCTTGCCTAGCGATTTGGTACCTCCCGGAATCTGCCTACCCGTGCCGAACCCTGACTGTCCCGACAACGACCTTTACAACGAGTTCGCAATACGCTATACTACTAACATCTCGAGTAAAAGTGTACTGCCTAGTCAAATAAAGACGAACTCGTTTCCGCATTTGGATCCCTCTCTGTGTGGTCTATTCATAACATTCATCCTATCACTATCAGTGATCATGCACCGGTCTCTCTCTCTTTGACACAGAAAAAAACCACACCTGCAACTAGAAACTGGAGACTAAATACATCATTACTTAAAGAACAACATTTCATTAATTACTTCAAAAAGGAATGGACAACATATTTAGAAAATAACGATCTGCCAGGAACTTCAGCATGTGTTCTTTGGGAAGCAGGGAAGGCAGTAATGCGTGGGAAAATAATATCCTACTGCACACATAAACAAAATAGAGAAAAAACAATGGTATTAGAATTGGAAGAAACAATAAAATCTTTAGAAGCTGCTTATGCTGCTTCACCACAAGAACACACAATGAGCAAGCTAAGAAAACTCAAACTAGAATTAAATGAAATAATAGATAAAAAGACACAATTTTTACTGCAAAGGCTGCATTGGCAGAACTTTGAATATAGTAATAAATCCGGAAAATTCCTTGCTAACCAGTTAAAGCCTAATAAGGAAAAAACAACTATCTCTTCTATTAAAGACTCAGTTGGGAACATGAATCATGATCCACAACAAATAAATAAAGCTTTTAAAGAGTTTTACAAAACTTTATATTCATCACAGACTAACCCATCTGATACAGCTATTGAAGAATTTATTAATAATATGAATCTCCCAAAGCTAAAAAACAAACAAGTTGTTGCCCTGGATTCACCACTTGCTTTGGCAGAATTACATGAAGCTCTACAGCAACTACCAAATAATAAAGCCCCGGGCCCAGATGGATTTCCGGTAGAATTCTACAAAGAATTCTGGGCTGTGCTAGAACCAACTTTTTTTAGAATGGTAACTCATATTCAAAATGATCACATATTGTCCCCAGACATGAATTCTGCTAACATTAGCCTACTTCTGAAGCCAGGCAAAGACCCCACACTTCCTTCTAGCTATTGGATTCGGTCCATCCTTCATAAACTGGATCAAAACTTTACATAGCTCTCCTAACGCACGAGTTAGGACAAATGATATCACTTCACAAAGCTTCACTCTGCAGAGGGGCACCAGGCAGGGCTGTCCACTATCACCCTCGCTTTTTGTTATCTTCATTGAGCCATTAGCAGCAGCAATTCGACAAAATGCAAGTATTAAAGGAATTAATACAGAAACTTCCAACCATAAGATAAGTCTTTATGCAGATGATGTATTACTTTTCCTAGAGAACTCACAAGCTTCTCTTCCGAATACAATTAAATTTCTTAGCCAATAGATTACAGCACATTTCAAAATGGATCAAACGCGATTTAATAGACAGTCCATGGTTGGACCTAGAACAGGCACTTTGTAGGAAAATAGAACTCTCAGACCTACCTTACATTAGCCCTAATATTAAGCGTCATGACTGTTTTAAAAGCCTTAGCATAAATACTTCACTGACAGCCTGGTGGGAATTTCTAAAACTAACCCAGTCCCCACTTATCCCATGCAAACTAACACCCATTTGGAACAATCCAGACACCCCGCTGGGTGGGGTGGGTCGGTCTGCCTTGCGTCGGGGTATCGGGTCTGGACCTTGGGGCTCTGGGGTGCCTGGGTGGTGGGGGTGGGGTGGTGGCTATTGGGGGGTATCTGTGGTGGGCTGGGGGCGCTGGGTTCCGGGCTCGGACCAGCATGGCTCCTGTCCTCCTGTGTCTGTTGTCGTGTGATTGTTGTGCAGCTGGAGGGATTGAGTATATGGGGGAGTTGTATGTGGGAGTGTATGTGTGTGTGGATGTATGTGTGTGTGCAGGAGTGTGTGTGGGTGCATGTATGGGTGTGATACACATATGTGGTGAGGGTATGCAGAAGTGGATGGGATTGGGGGTGTATATATGGGATGAATGTGTATCTGTGTGTACGAGTGTGAGGGTATATATATGTGTGAACGCAGTGCCCAATGAGCCAGCTAGTTAGCTGGTTCTCCTCTTCCAGAGGACTATCTCTTCTGGACCTACGTTTCTCCCCCCTCCTCCACCCCCCACACGTACAAACACACACACAGTATTCATACATTTAAGATCCTGGGGGGCAGACATGTTATCCAGAGGTCGACTAGGTGGGCCTACTGTCATGGCCTCACTCATCTCCTCACCACTGTCTGTCCCTCATTTTTTACTGCACTTTAGACATTGAGGGCCTTTGGGGGGACGGTGTGGATATACACTGACCAGTGGCCTGGGACTTTGCCCACATCTGTCCCAGCACCTGTCCCCTCAATTTTAACTGCATCGTAGTATCACACACTACTATACATTCATATACACCAACACCCACACACAACGCTGCACTGGGGGTGGAGGGGAGGGAAGGACTTCCCTCACCCGTTTCCTGCTCTGTGCCGGGGCAGAGATTGGATGCCGGTGCGGGGGCTTGGCGTCCTGTAGCTGCTGCCGGTCCTGGATGGGCCATCCACTTGCCCCCGCCGCAGAGGGGACGTGAAGGTGGATGAGTGTGTGTCTTTGTCCTTGTCCCTTTTTGTATAGGTGGATGAATATGTACGTGTTGGGAGGGGGGTTGTATATATGAGTGCGTGTGTGCATGTATTGGGGTAAAGGTGTACGTATATTTGTGGGTGTATATATGTACGTTAGAATGTATATGGAGATGGGTGAAGGTGTGGGGGAGTGTATATGTTTGCGTGGATGTACATGTGTGTAGATGTATATATGTGTGGGGGTCCATATAGGAAGGCGAGTATGGGTGGGTGTGTATATATATGGTTGTGTGTGGATGGACACATAAAGAGGGTGTATATAAGAGGGTGTGTATGTATGTAGGAGTGTATAAGGGTGTGAACAAAGGTGTGGGGGAGTATATGGGGGTGAAGGTGTGCGGGTGAACGTGTGTGGGTATATATATGGGAGTGAATGTATATATGACATGGAGTGTATGTGTGAGGACAGCTGGTTCTGGGTCTTGTCGTGCCCGGTCCTCAACCGGCTGCTCCTCTGTGGTCACTTCTCCCCTCCAGAGAGATGGGGCGCATTAGGGTTTCTGGGCCCGGCCTGGTGTTCCGGCATGGCGATTGGCCCGCTCCCCTGGGCGGTTGTGGTCCGGGGCGGCTCGGGACTCCTTGGTGGGAGGGGGGCCCTGCTGGGTGTTGGGCGGTTCTCGGGGGCGAGGGACACTGGGGCCTTGCTACTGGCCCGTGGGGGGGGGGGGGGTCATCCGGGGGGGGATGGCTCTGTTTCCTCTGGTTCCCCTGGGCCTGCGCTCTGTGGTTGGAGGGGTGCTGTCCAGGGTCTCCATCTCCAGCCGCTGGGGCGGGCATGCGGGGATCACTGGGAAGTGCAGCCCTGGGGCCATGGGTGGGCGGGATTCCCTGGTCTCTCTCTGCCTGCCTCTGGCCTCTGGCGGAAGGTTGTCGCAGCTTTCTACCCTCGCTAGTAAGTGCATTCCATACATCTATCCTAGGGTGCACTTACATAAACACACACACTCACACATACACACACATCACAGTCATTTGTGCTGTATGTCTTAGGCACACTTTCTGCTCTTCTTTCAGGAGCAGCAGTTGATGAACCATTGCAGTGGTCATTAGCGCTGTGTTCTTTCTGCTCTTCTGTCTTTTTCCCTACTTACTTTCTCTCCCCCTCTTTTCTTTCCTCTTCTTTTCTCTACTATCCTGTATGGTCCACCTCACCCCAATTATTTTCATCACTATTCTGTATTATATTATATGTGAAATGTATTTCATTTGACCCTTATATAAAAATAAAGTTGTCCTCCAAAGATGGGGGGGTGGAGGTGGGCCAATGAAATGCTATATTGTGTTTCCTAATAATACTGCCAAGAGGGAGCATATACAGTGAAAAGAGGGCAGGCCCCAAAATGGAACCCTGTGGAACCCCACATCTCAGACTGGCGGTGGATGAATAACAATTTCCCACATTTACCCTAAAAGTCCTGTTACTCAGGTAAGATCTAAACCAATCTAGGACAGTTCCCTGTATACCAACCATAAGCTCAAGGCCATGTTCAACAGTATCAAAAGCAGCACTGAGGTCTAAAAGAAACAAAACTGCACAATTTCCTAAATCGGTTGCTAACAGTAAGTAATTTGTCACCCTTAGCAACGCAGACTCTGTACTATGAAGTGCTTTAAAACCAGACTGAAAAATGTCATTGTCTAATAAGTATGATGTAATTTGCTGATTTCTCAAGTAATTAGAAATAAAGCTTAATTTGGAGATTGGCCGGAAATTACTGAGAATGTTTGGATTTAGGTTTTGTTTTTTTCAGAATAGGCTGAACGACAGCTTGCTTACAACAGGCAGGAACAATGCCCTAAGATAAGCTTGCATTTAGGATTGCTACAGTACCGGGCCCTATTGTATCAAATGCCTCTTTAATAAGGCGGGTAGGAATGATATCACACGGAGATGCTGAGGGTTTCATCTGAGATACCATATCTTTAATATACAAGAGAAGGACAGGTTCAAACTGATTGAAAACAGCAGAACCTACTACCTCTACTGGTTTATCATTTCCAGAGGGGGAGGGGGGTTATATTAGCACTGATATTATCAATCTTATCAATAAAAATTTGCAAGAAATCCTCACAACTTTCAGGTGATTCCACAAGAGTGGCGGGTGGTGCCTTTAGGACAGCATTTAAGGTGTTAAATAAAACTTTTGGTCTATGGTGATTTTTTGCTATAGTTTTGGAAAAATATCTTTTCCTGTCTGCATTTACAGCATTTTGAAAATCAGTCAGACAGTGTTTTAAAATGTCCAACGAGACCTGCAGCTTATCCTTTTTCCATTTCCTTTCAGCACATCTACATTTACATCTAAGAGCCTGGGTAGAATTATTTAACCATGGTTGAAATTTAGATTTTATCTGTCTGGTTTTAAAGGGAGCAACAGAGTCAAGAATAGTGGTACAAGATGACTGAAATAGAGATACTAGTTTATCGACATTTACATTAGGAGCTGATGCCTCTATAATGCTTTTTACAGGACTCTTCAAGTACGCTTGTGAAAATTTGGAGACAGTAAGAGATTTTATTGGCCGAAAGAAGTGACCAGGTACCTTAGTGTTCACGTTTTGTTCAGGTAACACATGTTAAATACCACTGGCTTATGATCAGAAAAAGGTGCATCCTCAAACTGAATGTTTTGTATAGTCAGCCCAGAAATAATAATTAGGTCTAAAGTATGGCATTGTACATGAGTATGGCCATTTACACATTGATTAAGATTAAAAGAATCAAGAAGATTGTTAAAATCCTTTACCATAGGCTTTGTAGGGCAACAGACATGAATGTTTAAAATTCCCCAGTATCATCAGTAACCGATCAGTGGTTGGCAGGACAATAGACAAGAAATCTGAAAAATCAGCTAGAAAAGATTGATTTGATTTAGGGGGTCTGTATAACACAGCACAAAGAGTCAGCTTAGATTAATTAATTTTTAACAGCTGGACCTCAAAACTTGCAAATGATAGAACTGAGGGAACATGACATTTAAACTTGTTATTAAAAACCACAGCCACTCCACCACCTCGTCTAATACATCTGGGAGTACTGTAAAAAGTGCAATGTGCAGGGCAGAGCTCGTTATGTTGGCTTGACTCACCTACAGTGAGCCAGGTCTCAGTTATAAATAAAAAGTCCAAGTCTTTGGAGATGAAAAAGTCTTTTAGTACGAAGGTCTTGTTGGAAATAGACCTTGCATTAACCAGAGCCATCTTCAGAACTTTAGACTTGCCGACAGGTAGAGCTATCCTCCTCAGCTGCCTGAGATTTCGGACGCACACACCGCATTCACAACGAAGGTGCAGCCTCGTCCGGAAACTCCGTACTGGCCTTAATGGATCCGAAGGATCTGGGAAAACCTGCAGAACTGCGTTGCATCGCTCACCAGCTCTTCGGTGAAGACGCTGACTCCATTTCCTTCCCACAAAGCCGGGAATCTGGTTTACTTGGGTGTGATCCAGAATCAATGCCATTCTCAGCCTCACACGCAAACCAGCACGTTTTCCACTCCGCCTTTTGCGCCTGACCCGCTCAGGTACGTACCACAGCAGCGTTGACACACAGTCAGGTGCCGGAGAGGTGAAATTGGGATGACAGACGTATCTCTGAACTCCAGAATGTTTGTTGCAGAAGTCCATAAATTCACTTCTGATTGCGAAAAGAGTTTGCTGATCATAAACAATAAGAGGATAAGCAGGTCTGATACACATAAACGCACACAGCACAATAGAACAGATAACCGAACAGATACAGATAACAGGCAAGCCAATAAACACACCGGCGCCATCTTAGCCTCAACTCCCAACCCAGTGAACAACAATAGTGATAAGGGCTGGACTCTTGTTCGGGGGAAGGAACGCAGCAGAAACCAGCACAACAGCTGTGGCAAGCAGCCATCTCCAGCAGTCTCACAACATACTGCCTCCCTCTCCGAGACAACAACAAGGACATCAAGCACCTAACCTACATCAGGAAAACAACTGTAGTCTTGCTGCTAAACATCAGCATGCAAATAACTCTGGCCACACGCGGACCAACCACCAGGCTCCCAACCGTGCTAGCCGGCGGCATGCTAATGGTGTTAGCCATCAAAATGACAACAGCTGTGCCAGATACCATGCTTCCAGCCATTCTAGGCAACATGCTAATAAGCACGTTCAGAGTTTTAGCCATCAGTGTGGCCATACGTGTCCCAACCACCAGAATGTTGACTGGGGACTCAGTCGTCAGAGATGTTTGGAGCAAGAGTATTAAGACCCTTTGCTTTCCTCGTGTTACTGGCTGTGAAGTGATACGCATGATTCCACACATACTGCAGGATCATCCAGCTATGGAGCGTCTGATTGTGCATGTTGGCTCTAGCGATGTCTACAAACAACAGTCTGAGATTCTGAAACAGGATTTTAAACATCTGCTCGACATTCTGGAGTTTTCCCAGTCTGAAGTGTTCATTTCTGGGCCGATACCAACTGCACGCCTGGGCAGTGGTCGTTTTACCAGACTGCTGGCTCTAAACAGCTGGCTCGCTACAGCTTGTGCACATCGGAAGGTAAACTTCATTGACAACTTCAACATCTTTTGGAGGCGTCCTGAACTTTTTAAACCTGATCGGTTTCACCCTAACAAGGCTGGGACTCGAATGCTTGTGGATAATCTACTGTATGGAATCACTCACAAACGGAACTTGCACCCCACCACTAGCAATGATGTCAGTCACAGGAGCTCACCATCTCCTGTCAGGGAATCTGTTCACTGTCTCAGAGGTAAACTCCAGGAGATTGATGAGGTTTTGCAACACTATAGTCTACGGTCTTGTAGGAACTCACCTACCTCTCCTGTACACTCAGTGAATCCTCAGGTCTGACACACTGGAATCCATGCTCCTAGTGTTACATTCCAGTTCTTTTAAGTAGCCGGTGGCATGGCTCTCAGAATCATAACAAAAATGTAATCAGAAGAAAACGTGCTCGTACAAGACATTGTAACAAACAAAATTTGATCCCAGTGAAATGCACAAGTAATGTAAGCTTTGTTGATCAACCACATCAGGTCTTCAAAGTCTCCTTACTTAAAGTCCGCTCACTCGCAAACATGTCTTTTATAATATCTAAATTAATTGAAGATTATTGTCTGGACTTTCTTTTTCTAACAGAGACTTGGCTTGATAGCAATAGAGCAGTGGTGCTAAATGAAGCTTCTCCCCCTCAAATTTTAACTATTTTAATGTCTCTAGAGTAAATAAGAGAGGTGGTGGTGTTGCATGTTTTTATCATAAAGCATTCAGCTGTAAGCAGATTTCATTAGGGGAATATTCTACGTTTGAGTATCTGGCAGTACAACTGAATATTACTCATACAGTTCTATTAATTGTTATCTATCATCCTCCCAGACTACATACAGACTTTCTTGAATATTTTGCTGAAATGCTTTCTAGGATTTTAGTTGATTTTGATTATGTTTTAATCACTGGGGATTATTTCTAAATGCATAGATGATAATACTGAAATTATCTCGGATCATTTTGGTGTATTTTTCAATACGTCATTACCTTTTAGAACACTCAGTGAAAAGTGCACAATAACCAAGCGTTATCTCAGTGCTGGCAGTCCCGTGGCCTTCACGAACATGATACAGTCCCTCCCTCCCCTCTCAGAAAAAGGGAGTGAGTTAGTTGAAACATTCACTCACAGAGTTAGGAACTGTATTGATGTTGTGGCACCAAAGGTAACGAAAACTATTTCTGGTAGAATTAAGATGCCCTGGAGAAACACTCCATCTATTGTAACACTTAGGCAAGATTGCAAGCAGGCTGAGAGATGCTGGTGAAGGTCAAAATTGGAAGTACATTTTGATATTTATAAAACAACATTGAATAATTACAACAGTGAAGTGAAATCAGCACAGAAAAACTACTTCTCTACTTTGATCGATTCATCCAATAATAATTCAGCTGTCTTATTCAGAAGTATAGACCGGCTAGTAAACCACACTTCCCGTGTCTTCCCTGAATCTGTCTCAGTTGAAAAATGTGACGAGTTTGCAATATTTTTTAGGGACAAGATAACTAGTATAAGGCAGAACATAGCAACTGTGACGGGCAGAGAGTGTGAACGAAAAGGAAGCGATCACGCCAAGTCTCAGAGAAAAAGAGGGGTTTAATGAATAACGTGCGCAAACCAAAAACCCGTGCACATGACCCAGATTAAGGATATAATAACCAGCAGTCAACTGGTACATAGACAAGGCATTTATAGACAGACAAGGTGAGGGAGCTAATAAGCCCCACCCACCTGAGGGACGCACACAACGCAACAACAACAGGACAACTGCCGCTGTACCGGAGGCGACCGGTAGGGGGAGCCTCCCTCACCGTGACAGCAACAAGCACAAATACACCATCAACTGTAATATGTCTGATTTCCAAGAAATTGACATGGTAACACTAGTTGATGTGATTTCATCACTAAACTCCTTTACATGTGAACTGGACCCTTTACCAACATACTTTTTCAAGCAGGTTCTGAGCTCATTATCTAATGATGTTCTAATGATTGTTAATTCAGTCTCTGCAACTGGGACAGTTCCCTAATATTCTTAAAACTGCAGTGGTTAAACCACTAATAAAAAATAGAAATCTTGATCCCACATCTCTCAATAATTATCGGCCTATATCTAACCTTCCTTTTCTTAGCAAAATCATTGAAAAAGTTGTCAACCCAGTTGAATGATTATGTTAAAATAAACCAAATAAATGACACTTTTCAGTCGTGTTTCAGAGCTCTCCACAGCACTGAAACAACACTAGTTAAGGTAGTAAATGACCTGAGATTGAATAAAGATGCAGGCAAACTCTCAGTCCTTTTTCTGCTAGATTTAAGTGCCGCTTTTGACACTGTTGATCATGAAATACTTCTTGATTGACTACAGAGCTGGGTAGGCCTTAGTGGCTTAGTTTTAGAATGGTTTAGATCGTATCTAACTGGGTGCGATTACTATGTTGCGTTAGGTACTTCTTCCTCCACACATCAAAAAATAACTTGTGGGGTCCCCCAAGGATCAATTCTTGGGCCTTTACTGTTCAACCTATATATGCTTCCATTACCACATATCATTAACAAACATTGCATTAGTTATCATCACTCAACTTTACATTTCTCTAGAACCTAAAGCCCTAAAATCAATTAGCTCACGATTTCTCAGCTACAGCGAGTTGAGAATGCTGCTGCAAGGGTCCTGATCCGCACGAGAAAGAGGGTTCAGATTACACCTGCGCTCCACTCACTGCACTGGTTACCTGTCAGTTTTAGAATAGATTTTAAGGCTCTGGTGATGGTTTTTAAATGTCTTCATGGTCTTGCTCCTCTTTACCTCAGTGAAATGATAGTTAGACATGTTCCAGTCAGGTCTCTCAGGTCGTCAAGCAGTAATCTACTGGTGATTCCTAAAAGCCGATTAAAGATTGGTGAGGGTGCCTTTAGCCGCTATGGCCCAAAACTCTGGAAGACTCTTTCTGAGGACCTCAGAGTCATTTCATCCCTTCATTTCATCAAGAAGAGTCTCAAAACCTTCCTGTTTAGATCTGTTTGTTTCCTTTTTTTCTTTAATCTTTGCTTCATTTAATCTGTAAAGCACTTTGAGTTGCATGTATGCATGAAATGTGCTATACAAATAAAGATTATTATTATTATTATTAATGAGACTGATATATATTTCATCTATTACAGTTATCAAATAAATATTTCCCTGAATTATCAGGGTGGTGCCCCGTTTCATAACTCATAATTATCAGTATATCCGCTACAACAGGCTATTGTTGGTTAGGTATTGTCACGGGAGCCAGGCAGGGAGGCCACCAGAGGGCGCACACACGCGCACGCGTGTTCACACGTTCTGCACCGGCACGCCAGCACACCCTGTCTCACACTAAACCCCTCCCACGCTCACAATCACCGGAATATTAAGCACCTGTTATAGTTTGTCCTCACAGGTACTTAAGCCCACAGGTCCGGTCGTTCGGTGCTGCACATTGAGGATCTAGAGAGCCTGCCTGCGACGACGACGACTTCCATCATCCCTGGATGAACAGCACCGAATCCGAGGACTTCCTTATATCGTTATATTCTTTAAGTTAATCTTGCTATACGCCTGAGTGTTTGAGTTGTTATAAAAGGAGAATGAAAAATAAAGGATTCTCTGAAACGTCTACGGCTCCCGCTGCTATCCGTACCCCGTTACAGGTATATTCTATAACCTGCACTGAGCTATTTGAGAAGTGAGTTCTTTTAGATTCTAACCAACTATAATTTGGAGTCAGATATTAAGTTTATTCAGGTTAATCCTTCTTCTGCACCTATTTCCGTCCTTGGTTGTAGGCAAGCAGGTAGGGTAATTAAATACCATAACTAAAACCCCTACACATTTGTAATAATTGCATAATACACCATTTTATAGTCCATTTTACTTCCTTTTCATTTTTTTCATTTGGTTGTTGTACTCTTCATATACTCTGTTATGACCCTTCCACAAAGGTAAGGTTACAAATTTACAACAGCATGATTTGTGTAATTATGCATATGTATCCAATATGAATACAAAAGACTCCATTCCAGCAATCCAATCTGCTCTACTCTGGACCAGCTTTGTGAATATATGAACCAGGTAATAAGTCAGTGCATGTCAGTAACTATAGATACTCTATCTGTTGGAATTTATTGGGGGGGGGGGGATGGCAGTGACAAAAAGGAGACAAAAAAGATCAATGTTTGCAATACAATTGCTTCTATTAAGCCCAGGGTCTGTATACCTTGGTTCACTCTCTCTCACTCTCTTTTTCTCAATCTCACTGTCACACACAGACGCACATAGACAAAGCTATAAATGTATATTAGTCCAGATGTGCACAGAACAGCAGTTACAAGAGGTTAGGGTTATAGAGGCTAATTATTCTCATGCCCCACTTTAAAATGCATTCATAATGTAACAGTGTGTGTGTGTGTGTGTGTGGTAGTGGTTGCCAGGGGATGGGTGAAGTAGTCTTTGCCAGGGGGTATTTTTATTATCAATAAAATGTTTTAGCCTAGGGAGGTTTAGGAAACTTAGCATGTAACAGGCTTACCATTGGCAAAACACAACAAAGTTACATAAAAGCATAATACCATTTTAATTTAGTAACTGTCTACACACATACAACCCCCCGCCCCCACACACATACAAACAGGGTGTAGATTAGCTGTCTAATTAAATAAACAGAGTGCAACAGCAGGTCAGAGCTGAAAAGATCACTCCCATGACACACGTTAAATATATTCTAATATGCACTGTTAATGTAGCAACATTGATCTTTATCTCTCTCTCTTTCCCTCTCTTTCTCTCTTTTTTCTGTAGATCGTAGTATGAAGACCCCCCCCCTTCACACACACACACACACACAGTTAAAGAGGGATGGAGTGAGAAAAGGTGGCACAAAAGGGAGAAAATAGGAACACGGGATTCAGACAGCTTAGGCAAAATGGCAGGACAGAGTACACTTCTCTCTCACACACACACATCAGGCACTCATCTAATTCATGGTGCAAGGAGGGTAAAGTAGTTATGGCACCAGCTCACCATACAAGAAGAAAATTCAAACAAGATGCAAGCGACAAACAATGTCTTAGAGATCCGAGAAAGCATTTCATCAGGGGAGGTGGTACCTCTTAGGAAAACACATCAACTCAGATCAGCACAGGTGTAGCAGACTTAGAGGTGCTGGGGTTTCATTAGGTTTCATTAGTAAGTACGAAAGGCAGTGAGCCACAGTATAGAGAAAGAAATATCAATGTCATATCATCAGTATAGAGAAAGAAATATCAATATCATGGCCAAGCAAAACTTTAGGACAGTTGCCTATGTGAGAATCACAAATTATCACACCAGGCTTCTAAAGACCACGTAAGACCTTGTGTTTATGGAATGGCAGGAGGTTACCCAGAGGTCACTCTGCATTGTTCTGTTCCACTCTCTCCTAACAAGAACACTGCCCTATGTCTGTCATTCTGAACAAGAACATAGAGGACACTCCCCTGCCTCTGTCATCCTGCGGTGCAGAGGACATCAGTCCCACATCCAGCACTTTGGACAGTGTGTCTGCTGCCCATCCAGACCTATAGGACACCCCAGCCGATACCACCTCATCTCCACTGGGTGCTGCCAATACCACTGCATCTCCAGACCCTCTGGTGCTGCCCATACCACTGCATCTCTAGATCCTCTGGTGCTGCCCACACCACTGCATCTCCAGATCCTCTTGTGCTGCCAATACCACTGTATCTTCAGACCCTCTGGTGCTGCCAATACCATTGCATCTCCAGATACTCTGGTGCTACCAAACCTCCAAACCTGATTGTCACAGCCATTTTACAATGAATCAAGGAATCAAGGAAGTTTATTTGTCATCACAATGTACAAGTACAAGGCGACGAAATACGTTCCCCCGGGGCCTCAGTGTAAAGCACCGGGACCTCGGAGCGGCCGCTGCATCGAAACGCGCCGCCGTTATGAGGCAGTCATGAGGGGTCACTGACCCTTTGCTTTCCACGCAAATCATTGTAATGAACTAGAGTAAATGCATGACATGAGTGGATGACTGCATCAACATCTCAGATTACCAGAAGACTCAATGACCGGGGGCCCCTGAACTCCACACCTTCACATGTAATACATTAACTGAAGGCTCGATGCCTAATGGTAGCATATTTAATGAGAATAATATGTGGCCCAATAAAGCATCTTGTGGGACACCATATTTTACTTTTGTGCATTCTGAGCATTCATTATTTACAAGGACAAATTGGTATCGATCCATCAGGTAGGATTTTAACCAGGAGAGTGCTTGCTGACTAAAGTCTTTATATCCTCTGATAAAGGACAACATTCTACTGGATAGGCTGGAGACACTCATTGGCATAAGAGCACTTTTAGACCTTATGCCAGTGTCTCCAGCCTCTCCAGTAAAATGAGTCTATGGTGTCGAAAGGACCACAAAGTTCTAAGAGAATATGAAAAGAAATACACTCACCGGCCACTTTATTAGGTACACCTGTCCAACTGCTCATTAACGTAAATGTCGAATCAGCCAATCACGTGGCAGCAACTTTTCAGATTTTTTTCAGTTTTTCAGAAACTGCTGATCTACTGGGATTTTCACGCATAACCATCTCTAGGGTTTACAGAGAATGGTCTGAAAAAGAGAAAATATCCAGTGAGCGGCAGTTCTGAGGGTGCCTTGTTTATGCCAGAGGTCAGAGGAGAATGGCCAGACTGGTTCTAGCAGATAGAATGGCAACAGTAACTCAAATAACCAGTCGTTACAACCGAGGCATGCAGAAGAGCATCTCTGAACGCACAACATGTCGATCCTTGAAGCGGATGGGCTACAGCAGCAGAAGACCACATCGGGTGCCACTCCTGTCAGCTAAAAACAGGAAACTGAGGCTACAAGTCGCAGAGGCTCACCAAAATTGGGCAATAGAATATTGGAAAAACGTTGCCTGGTCTGATGAGTCTCGATTTCTGCTGTGACATTGGGATGGTAGGGTCAGAATTTGGCATCAACAACATGAAAGCATGGATCAATACAGCCTTGTATCAATAGTTCAGGCTGGTAGCAATGGAACATCGTGTCAATGCCACAGCCTACCTGAGTACCTGAGTATTGTTGTCCATCCCTTTATGACCACAGTGTACCCATCTTTTGATGGCTACTTCCAGCAGGATAACGCACCATGTCATAAAACGTGAATCATCTCACTGTTTCTTGAACACGACAATGAGTTCACTGTACTTGAATGGCCTCCACAGTCAC
>JAGXOD010000225.1:0-36501 GCA_020368025.1 Brachyhypopomus occidentalis
ACACACACACACACACATACAGTACACTCATACACACACATACAGTACACTCATACACACACATACAGTACCCTCATGCACACACATACAGTACACTCATACACACACATACAGTACACTCATACACACACATACAGTACACTCATACACACACATACAGTACACTCATACACACACATACAGTACACACATACAGTACACTCATACAGTACACTCATGCACACATACAGTACCCTCATACACACACACATACAGTACCCACACACACACATACAGTACACTCATACACACACATACAGTACACTCATACACACACATACAGTACCCTCATACACACACATACAGTACACTCATACACACACATACAGTACACTCATGCACACACATACAGTACCCTCATACACACACATACAGTACACTCATGCACACACACATACAGTACCTCATACACACACATACAGTACACACACACATACAGTACCTCATACACACACATACCATACATACACACACACACAGTACACACACATACAGTACACTCATACACACACATACAGTACACTCATACACACACATACAGTACCCTCATACACACACATACAGTACCCTCACACACACACACACATACAGTACACTCATGCACACACATACAGCAGGCTTTTACACAACACATGGCAGCACAACCAGATCCCAATACAAGACAGTTGAAAATTAAGATGACAGGAATTTCGGAAGAAAAGAGGGACTCTCTGTGTCATGCCAAACCAGCAGGTGGCAGCACAACCAGCAATACAAGCTTGATTCGTCGGAAGAAAGAGGGTGTGTCTAAAGTATGTTTATGTAGCTATGTTTCCACATCTCTGACCTTTTAAAGGGAGATGTTCCTGCTGATCTCCACCCACATTTTCTTTACAAAGGGGGGTGTACCTGGCATTACCTCCTAACTTCTTTACTACCTTTTACTCTTCTCACAAATTATCTCGTTATCTCTATCTTCTTTGCTTCCAGCATAGCAAGAGCTAGATATGTTTTAAACATTACAAGGCAGTCCAGCATTGTCTAACAAAACTAGTGAAACTGTGACGTTAAACAAAAGACAACACAAATACGTTTCGAGAAAACCTGCTTAAAGGGGAAGGGGAAAGGATAAGCAAACTTCGAAGTTACAGTATTCAAAGGTCTGTAATCGATGGTCTGAGTCCCATAGTTTCTTCTCTATGAAGAACAATCCTGCTGCCATGGGAGAAGATGGCCGCATGAAGCAGAATTGACAAGGCCTGAAAGAGAAGTATAACTCCCTCCCCAGGACAAAGGCACAAAACACACTGAGCTGACCATTACACACAGGAGAGAAGAGGTTCTTACATGAGCGGGTACTTGATTCCATTTCTAAGGTCAAAGTCAAATTTATTTATATAGCGCATTTTACAACACACGTTGTCACGAAGCAGCTTTACAATCACATGGGTCCAGATCCCTAATGAGTAAGCCAGAGGAACAGTGGCAAGGAAAACCTCCCTAGGCAGGGATTAGGAAGAAACCTTGGGAGGACCAAGACTCAAGAGAGAACACATCATCCATTGGGCGGCCCTCTAGTAGAAGTATAGTTCAATTATACACTCACCAGCCACTTTATTAGGTACAACTGTCCTACTGCTCATTAACGTAAATGTCAAATGAGCCAATCACATGGCAGCAACTCAATGCATTTAGGCATGTAGACATGGCCAAGATGATCTGCTGCAGTTCAAACTGAGCACCAGAATGGGGAAGAAAGGGGATTTAAGTGACTTTGAACGTGGCATGGTTGTTGGTGCCAGACGGGCTGGGCTGAGTATTTCAGAAACTGCTGATCTACTGGGATTTTCACGCACAACCATCTCTAGGGTTTACAGAGAATGGTGCGAAAAACAGAAAATATCCAGTGAGCGGCAGTTCTGTGGGCGCTGTGATGCCAGAGGTCAGAGGTGAAAGGCCAGACTGGTTTGAGCTGATAGAACGGCAACAGTAACTCAAATAACCAGCAGTTACTGTGACGGGCAGGAGGTGCGAACGAAAAGGAAGCGATCACGCCAAGTCTCAGAGAAAAAGAGGGGTTTAATAAATAATGTGCGCTAACCAAAATTCCGTGCACTGATCCAAATTAAGGATACAATAACCAGCAGTCAACTGGTACATAGACAAGGCATATATAGACAGACAAACTACCGTCAGGTGAGGGAGCTAATAAGCCCCACCCACCTGAGGGAAGTACACAACGCAACAACAACAGGACAACTGCCGCTGTACCGTAGGTGACCGGGAGGGGGAGCCTCCCTCACCGTGACAGTTAGAACCGAGGCAGAAGAGCATCTCTGAACACACAACACGTTGAACCTTGAGGTGGATGGGCTACAGCAGCAGAAGACCACACCGGGTGCCACTCCTGTCAGCTAAGAACAGGAAAATTGGACAATAGAAGATTGGAAAAACGTTGCCTGGTCTGATGAGTCTCGATTTCTGCTGCGACATTCGGATGGAGTCAAAATTTGGCATCAACAACATGAAAGCATGGATCCATCCTGCCTTGTATCAACAGTTCAGGTTGGTGGTGGTGGTGCAATGGTGTGGGGCATATTTTCCTGGCACACTTTGGGCCCATTACTACCAATTGAGCATCGTGTCAACACCACAGCCTACCTGAGTATTGTTGCTGACCATGTCCATCCCTTTATGACCACAGTGTACCCATCTTCTGATGGCTTCCAGCAGGATAACGCACCATGTCATAAAGCGCGAATCATCTCAGACTGGTTCCTTGAACACGACAATGTACTCACTGTACTGGAATGGCCTCCAGTCATCAGATCTCAATCCAATAGAGCACCTTTGGGATGTGGTGGAACAGGAGATTCACATCATGCATCTGCAGCCAACAAATCTGCAGCAACTGCGTGATGCTATCATGTCAATATGGACTCTCTAAAGAATGTTTCCAGTACGCGTTACTCTAATTTGACCACTTTTTTCAATAACGAGTAATCTAACGAGTTATTATTTCCAATCCAGTAATAAGATTAAAGTTACTTATCCAAGTAACTGTGCGTTACTATTTTTGTTATTTTCCTTAGTAAAGATATATATTTTTGCTTTCTTCTTGTGTCTCAAGGAGTGACATCTGGCCTATGCAATAATTAAGACTGGATTATACTTTCGCGTCTGACCGTAGAGCTCGACTTTGTATACTGCGCGTGAACCTGTGAGAGCAGCGGAAGCGTTTATACTTTTTGGCTAAAAATGTTGGTACTTGAAAATGCTTGAAATTGTAACTGTATTTCTTTTTCACATCAAATAGCTATATGACTGAATTGTCAGCTTGTATTACGTTTACAAATACATTTACATTTACTGCGCAGAAAACATAAACAACAATTTCTCTGTCAACCTGTTCATTTTTTTATGTTCATATAAGAAGGAACGCAAGTGCAGCATATCACATTGACAAGACCAGGAACACTACAAATAGCGAACATGAACATACACACTCACACATCAATGCACATACACACAGACATACATGGACACGGACAGACGTAAACCCACAGACACGCCCAAGGGAGGAGTCAGGGACTGTACTGTGACAATACAACACTGCAGGTCAATGTAGTGTTTTAATGTTGTACCACATACAGCAGGTATAATATACATTTGTTTTACTGTTTAACAGATTCTCTTTAATTAAACAAAAGGATAAAGTGTTGTGTTCTAATGCTTAAACCTGGGCCTGCCAATTGGAAACAACATCAGTTTCATAAACAAGCCCAACTAGAGCCTCGTCATCTGCATGTAATCTACATGTCATCTGCAAATCGTCTGCATTTTTGAGTACACTGTACACTGGCTTTTCTTTTATTGTGCTTCCTCATAATGTACATGGATGTCATTCACCAGAAGAAACAGTCATAATCAGTGGAGACATATAGTCATAATGACAAAACCATTGTAATGGAGATAACTGACAGAAGTACTGAGGTGAACCTTGCAAGGTATTTTGGAGGCCTGTCAATAATTAAACAATAGGCTGTGGAGACACCTTTCAGTATAAAATAGAAATTCAAAAGAAAGAGCACTGGTGAGTGAATCTTTAACATCTTCAGCTTACACAATGAAAGTTGTTTGCTTCATCATGAGGCAGGTGCTGCATACATACTGGACAACAGAAATATTTAATGAACACATGCTGTACAGGAGCTGAGTTCGTCCAGGCCTGCAGGGGTGATACAGTAATGACATCAGATGGGGAGAGAACGAGACTGGCTCTGAGAGTTAGAGATATACAAAGGGACTTGTAGAGGGACAGCAGGTATAGAGAGACAAAGCAAAGATACACAGAAAGAGTTATTACCAGCAGTTATAGAGGGACAGAGCTGATATAAACACAGAGTTCTAGAGGGACAGCAGTTATATATAAAGATTTCTATAGAGACAGCAAATTTATAGAGGAACAGCAGGTATAGAGGGACAAAAAACATTTATATAGAGACAGAGTAGATATACTCAGAGAGTTATATGGGGACATAGCAGATACACACAGAGACAGTTATATAGGGACAAAGCAGATACACAGAGAGAGAGTTATATACGGACAGAGCAGATAGACACAGAGAGAGAGAGTTATATAGGGACATAGCAGATACACACAGAGACAGTTATATAGGGACAAAGCAGATACACAGAGAGAGAGTTATATACGGACAGAGCAGATAGACACAAAGAGAGAGAGAGTTATATAGGGACAGAGTAGATATACACAAAGAGAGAGAGAGAGTTATATAGCACCATAGATAGACAGAGAGACAGAGAAAGGTATGTAGGGACAAAGCAGATAGAAAAAGAGAGAAAGTTATATAGGGTCATAGCAGATAGTCAGAGAGAGAGTTATATAGGGACATAGCAGATAGTCAGAGAGAGGAGTTATATAGGGACATAGCAGATAGACACACAGAGAGAGAGTTATATAGGGACATAGCAGATAGACACACAGAGAGAGAGTTATATAGGGACATAGCAGATAGTCAGAGAGAGGAGTTATATAGGGACAGAGTAGATAGACACAGAGAGAGAGAGTTATATAGGGACATAGCAGATAGTCAGAGAGAGGAGTTATATAGGGACATAGCAGATAGTCAGAGAGAGGAGTTATATAGGGACAGAGTAGATAGACACAGAGAGAGAGAGGGAGTTATATAGGGACATAGCAGATAGTCAGAGAGAGGAGTTATATAGGGACAGAGTAGATAGACACACAGATAGAGAGAGAGTTATATAGGGACAGAGTAGATAGTCAGAGAGAGGGAGTTATATAGACAGAGAGAGAGAGTTATATAGGGACATAGCAGATAGTCAGAGAGAGGAGTTATATAGGGACATAGCAGATAGTCAGAGAGAGGAGTTATATAGGGACAGAGTAGATAGACACAGAGAGAGGAGTTATATAGGGACAGAGTAGATAGAGAGAGGAGTTATATAGGGACATAGCAGATAGAGAGAGAGAGAGTTATATAGGGACATAGCAGATAGTCAGAGAGAGGAGTTATATAGGGACAGAGTAGATAGACAGAGAGAGAGTTATATAGGGACATAGCAGTAGATAGAGAGAGAGAGAGAGTTATAGGGACAGAGTAGATAGAGAGAGAGAGTTATATAGGGACAGAGTAGATAGACACAGAGAGAGAGTTATATAGGGACAGAGTAGATAGACACACAGAGAGAGAGTTATATAGGGACAGAGTAGATAGACAGAGAGAGGAGTTATATAGGGACAGAGTAGATAGTCAGAGAGAGGGAGTTATATAGGGACATAGCAGATAGAGAGAGGAGTTATATAGGCACAGAGTAGATAGTCAGAGAGAGGGAGTTATATAGGGACATAGCAGATAGTCAGAGAGAGGAGAAAGTGAGGAGAAGAAAAAAATAAACAAAGAATAAAGGTCAGAACAAAAGGACTCCACAGATTAGCTGGAACTGCAGAGGAAAAATGTGCCGAGCAGGAAGGACACGTGAGGAAGGACACGTGAGGAAGGACACGTGAGAGACCTGAGCAAAGGTAGAAACAGAGAACTGGAGCAAACGATGACATTTAAGTTTATAAAAATGTAAAATAAAGACGATACTAAACATTTAGAAGCCATGAAAACATGATGCAGTAACGTCTGTATCTGATGCCTCAGAAAAGCAAAGAAATTACAAGCTGTATCTGTGGAAGGTTCTTCAGAGACTGAAGAAAAAGATCAGTAGAAAATCAAAAGGGGACAGGAAGTAAAAATGAGAACCAGAAGAACAGAGTAAACACTGATCACGAAACACTGATCACGAAACACTGATCACGAAACACTGATCATGAAACAGAAAAGGATGATGGGATGTTTACCCGCCTTACATGTATTATAGTAATCATAATTCTATACGTGATAGAATTATGATTACTATAATACATGTATTTTGTTGTGTTTCTTTTATTAAAATTGTCACGGGAGCCAGGCAGGGAGGCCAGCAGAGGGCGTACACTCGCGCACGCGTATTCACACGCTCTACACCGGCACGCCAGCACACCCCGTCTCACACTAAACCCCTCCCACGCTCACAATCACCGGAATACTAAGCACCTGTTATGTCTCACCATCACAGGTATTTAAGTCCACAGGTCCGGTCGTTCGGTGCTGCACATTGAGGATCAAGAGAGAGGACCTGCGCATCCTTGCCTTCCAAGAAGATCAGCACCGAACTCGAGGACTCCTTTATATAACTATTATCTCCGTTTATTTTGAGTTATTCCTTGCTACAAGCCTGAGTATTTTAGTTGATTTAAGTTGGAAAATAAAGGAATGTCTGAACAGCCTACGACTCCCGCTGTGATCCGTACCCCGTTACAAAAATAAATAAGTTAATGTTTTGTTTTACATTTATAACTATTGTTGTTATATATCTTGCACGACTTGTGACAAATGTGACAAAATGATCAAATTTAATTTTATTTCATTTAATTCAATTTAACTTGAATTTAGATCAAATTGAGTAATTATTAAACTAGTTCAGAATCAGAGTTTGCCAGTTGACATGCATTTTAAATATGCTGACTAATTGCTTAGATAAAGTCTACAAATAAAATAATATAAGGCTTGGGAATACTTACTTACCAATATTATTTAAACAATACCTAAAACATCAAGATGTGGCCCAATCCTTCTCTGAGTGAGACGGAAACATGGCAGTGAAGAAAAATCATGGAGCCCATGCAAACAAGAGAGACACATGACCAACAGTGAGATACACGAGACATTATGGAGAAGAAGACTAACAGAGAGAGAAACGAGACATTACGAAGAAGAGACAAAAAGGGAAAGAAACAAGACGTTATGGAGAAGAAGCAGTCAGTGGGAAACAGGAGGAGAAACATCAGAGATGCTTTATTTTAGTCATGAAGAAGCACCCAGAGAGGAGAGCAGCGAAACACACTGAGCCCGGGGTGTTGGGCTTACGGTCACACTGACCAATCACACTGTATTTTATACAGAGCACACCGACCAATCACACTGTATTCTATACAGAGCACACCGACCAATCACAGTGTATTCTATACAGAGCACATCAACCAGTCACCATGTATTCTATACAGAGCACACTGACCAATCACAGTGTGCTCTATAAAGAATTCACCGACCAATCACACTGTATTCTATACAGAGCACACCGACCAATCACAGTGTATTCTATACAGAGCACATCAACCAGTCACCATGTATTCTATACAGAGCACACTGACCAATCACAGTGTGTTCTACACAGAACACAATGACCAATCACAGTGTATTATCAGATAGTTATTTCATACAAATGAAGACAATTACTTCAAATTGTCATGATGAAAGCTAACAGTGTTGTAGCAAAGCCAGCTGGTTCTAGAGGCCTGAGTATACATACATACACATATACACATATATACATTAATTGTTTCTAGAGGCACTTAGCAGACACAGGGAGAATGACTAGCATTTATAGTTCTCCATGGTGTGCTGCTGGGACACTAACGTGAGGAGAATCCCAGAAGCCCAGTGGTGATGTTTGTTTAATACACTCTCACTGAGGTAAACAAGCATGAGAGAAATGGAAGGGTTACAGCACAGAGTGGTCCAGACGGACAGGAAAGGAAGACACAGGAAGGAAGAGCAGATCTCACTTCAGGCCCCTCCCCCTCTGAGGCCCTGCCTCCATTACCCACAAGGAAGCTGGGCAGATGAGCTAGGTGGATCATTAAAGTGTATGATGATAAGGTACAAAAAGTGTCACCTGCACCAGTGCTGTTACTGTACTGCAGTTTAATCGCTATAAAATAGCACACTCACAAACTCACACGCACACACTAACCCACACACACTCTTTCACACACACACAAACCTAAATCAGTGGCATTTATCATTCAAAGTCTCCCCAAAGGATCTCTATCTTCTACAGTGTAATCTCCAAGTCCAACACTGCGTGAGCAGCAGGGCCTTGCTGTGGATGTGTTGTGGGTGTTGTAGTGTGACAGCGCATAGAAAGTCCAGCTAGATTAGAGGCTATCAAAATACTTTAACTTCACACACTTCAGTGAAGAGCTAGATCAGACAGAATGAAAGGAAGCTAGTGGAGTGAGAAAGACAGTTTAGCTTGACTGTCCAGTAGCTAGCGTCCATGTGTCCATGGTAACATGTCTGGCTGAAACAGCCCTTTAATTCATGTCATATTGAGCACCAATAATGACATATAAGGCACCGCGAGTAAACCACCAGGTTGTGGTCGCTCTCTTGTACAGGACTAGGGAATTAGCACAGTGCTGACATAGTGTTGACATAGTTGGAACACAACTTGTCTCATGGGTCTTGAGTGTTCCCAAGAATGACTAACTCCTCAGAAATGCTAGTGCCTGTGCTGTGTGTTAAAATGTGTGTAAAATATGTTAAAGTAAACAACCAAACAAACATTAAAGGCAGCGATATATCCCAGATATCCTGGATGCTCAGTGAATCGCTTCAGAACTATCAGAATCTTTACTAAAACAGACAGATTCAGTTCGCTCGCAGTCTGCATGTTAACACCGCGTTTCCCAGAAGGCGTTCAGAGTGCAGACAGAAAAACTTCCTGAGTGAGTTGAGCATCATTGCCTGCCCTGCACAGCCATGGGAACGTCTCAGTACTGCTGGAAGCCAGAGGTGTCAAGAGTGGTGCTCCGTTCAGTAAGGGGTGAAGCGGTTGTATCCTCCCCTGTACAGGCTGGCCTGGTGTAGAAAGAGCAGGGAGTTTGTAACCAGGTACAGGTACATATAGGTACATACCACTAGCCTCATACACATGACCAATTGTGCTGAAAACATTCAGAGATGAAGGGTCAGATTTCTAGAGGACATGCCATCCATCCATCCATTGTCTTCCGCTTATCCGGGTCCGGGTCGCGGGGGCAGTAGCCTAAGCAAAGAGGCCCAGGTTTCCCTCTCCCCAGCCACCTCTTCCAGCTCTTCTGGGGGGATACCAATGCGTTCCCAGGACAGCCGAGAGATATAATCTCTCCAGCGTGTCCTGGGTACGCCTTGGTATCCCCCCAGTTGGACATGCCCAGAGCGCCTCCCTAGGCAGGCGCCCAGGTGGCATCCGAACCAGATGCCCGAACCACCTCAACTGGCTCCTCTACGTGGAGGAGCAGCGACTCTACTCGAGCCCCTCCCGGATGACTGTGCTCCGTACCTTATCTCTAAGGGAGAGCCCAGACACCCTGCGAAGAAAACTCATTTCGGCCGCTTGTATTCGCGATCTCATTCTTTCGGTCACTACCCAAAGCTCGTGACCATAGGTAAGAGTCGGAACGTAGATTGACCAGTAAATTGAGAGCTTTGCCTTTTGGCTCAGCTCTCTCTTCACCACAACGGTCCGGTACAGCGACCGCAATACTGCAGCCGCAGCACCGATCCGCCTGTCAATCTCGTTCCATCCTTCCCTCACTCGTGAACAAGAACCCGAGATACTTAAACTCCTCCACTTGAGGCAAGGACTCACTCCCGACCCAGAGAGGGCACTCCACCCTTGTCCGACTGAGTACCATGGTCTCAGTTTTAGAGGTGCTGACTCTCATCCCAGCCGTCTCGCACTCGGCTGCAAACTGATCCAGCGAGAGCTGTAGGTCTCGGCCCGATGATGCCAACAGGACCACATCATCTGCAAAGAGAAGGCATGGAATCCTGAGGCCACCAAACCGAACCCCCTCCGCCACTTGGCTACGCCGAGAAATTCTGTCCATAAAAGTTATGAACAGAATTGGTGACAAAGGGCAGCCTTGGCGGAGTCCAATTCCCACCGGAAACCAGTCTGACTTACTGCCGGCCATGCGAACCAAACTCCTGCTCCGTTTGTACAGGGACTGGATAGCCCGTAGCAACGGGCCCCGTACCTATACTCCCCGAGCACCCCCCAGAGGAATCCCCGAGGACACGGTCGAATGCCTTTTCCAAATCCACAAAACACATGTGGACTGGTTGAGCAAACTCCCATGCACCCTCTAGGACCCTCGCAAGGGTGAAAAGTTGGTCCAGTGTTCCACGACCAGGACGGAATCCACATTGTTCCTCTTGTAACTGAGATTCGACTATCGAACGGACTCTCTTCTCCAGAACCCCTGCATAGACCTTACCGGGGAGGCTGAGAAGTGTGATCCCCCGATAGTTGGAGCACACTCTCCGGTCCCCTTTCTTAAAAAGGGGAACCACCACCCGGTTTGCCAATCCAGAGGCACTGCCCCCGATGTACACGCGATGTTGCAAAGACGTGTCAACCAAGACAGTCCCACAACATCCAGAGCCTTAAGGAACTCAGGACGGATCTCATCCACCCCCCGGAGCCTTGGCTCCAAGGAGTTTCACAACTACCCTGGTCACCTCAGCCCTAGTGATGGGCAAACCCCCCCCCGAGTCCTCTGGTTCTGCTTCCTCTATGGAAGACGTGGTGGTGGGATTGAGAAGATCCTCGAAGTATTCCTTCCACCGCCTGATGACATCCCCAGTCGAGGTCAGCAGATCCCCAGCCTCACTGTATACAGTGTTGGTCGGGAAACGCTTTCCCCTCCTGAGTTGCCTGACGGTTTGCCAGAACCTCCTCGGAGCCGATCGAAAGTCGCTTTCCATGGTCTCACCAAACTCTTCCCACACCCGAAGTTTTTGCCTCTGCGACAGTCAAAGCCGCGATCCGCTTGGCCCCCTGTACCTGTCTGCTGCCTCCAAAGTCCCACGGGCCAACCAGGCCCGATAGGACTTTTCTTCAGCATGACGGCCTCCCTTACCCGAGGTGTCCACCACCGGGTTCTGGGATTGCCACCACGACAGGCACCAACAACCTTGCGGCCACAGCTCCGATCTGCCGCATTGACAATAGAAGCACGGAACCAAGCCCATTCAGACTCAATGTTTCCGGCCTCCCTCGGGATGCGGTCAAAGCTTTGTCGGATGTGGGAGTTAAAGACCTTTCTGACAGGTTCCTCTGCCAGGCGTTCCCAGCAAACCCTCACAATACGTTTGGGTCTGCCAGGTCTGTCCGGTATCCTCGCCCGCCATCTGAGCCAACTCACCACTAGGTGGTGATCGGTTGACAGCTCAGCTCCTCTCTTTACCCGAGTGTCCAAGACACACGTCGCAAAGTTCGACGATACGATTACAAAATCGATCATCGAACTGCGACCTAAGGTGTCCTGGTGCCATGTGCACTTATGGACACCTCTGTGCTCAAACATGGTGTTCGTTATTGACAAACTGTGACGAGCACAGAAGTCCAACAACAGAACACCACTCGGGTTCAGATCGGAGAGGCCGTTCCTTCCAATCATGCCCTTCCAGGTCCCACTGTCATTGCCCACGTGAGCATTGAAGTCCCCCAGCAGAACAATGGAATCCCCAGAAGGGGCACCTTCCAGTACCCCCTCCAAGGACTCCAAGTAGGATGGGTACTCCGAACTGCCATTCGGTGCATAAGCACAAACAACAGTCAGAGCCCTTTCCCCGACCCTAAGGCGCAGGGAAGCAACCCTCTTATCCACTGGGGAAAACCCCCAACACACAGGCAGCGAGCCGGGGAGCTATGAGTAAGCCCACTCCAGCCCTCCGCCTTTCACCCTGGGCAACTCCAGAAAAGAATAAAGTCCAGCCTCTCCAAATTGGTTCCAGAACCCAAACTGTGTGTGGAGGTGAGCCCAACTATATCTAGTTGGTATCTCTCAGCCTCACACACCAGCTCAGGCTCCTTCCCACCCAGAGAGATTACGTTCCATGTCCCAAGAGCCAGCTTCAGTAACCGAGGGTCGGTACGCCAAGGCCCCCGCCTTCGGCCACCACCCAAACCACAATGCCCCTGGTAGGGTCTCCCATGGCAAATTGGTCCTAGGTGATGGGCCAGACAAAGAGTGGTCCAAATAAAACCCCAATGGAATATGAAAACAGGACCCAGATACCCTTGCCCGGATCAGGGTTACCGGGGCCTCACCCTGGAGCCAGGCCTGGGGAGGGGCTCCTCGGCGAGCGCCTGGTGGCCGGGTCTCTACCCATGGGGCCCGGCCGGGCACAGCCCGAAGGGATTACATGGGTTCACTCTCCCATGGGCCCACCACCTGTGGGAGAGGTAGTACTAGAGGACATGCTGTCTGTCCTTATTCCACAAATCCATGGCGCTCACATGCTGGTATTTAAATAGGCATTTCAGATCTTCATCAGACGCAGCATGTAAATGCTCAACAAAGTTTACCCGTGTAATGCCAGGGATTCAGGCCGTAAAGGAGGCGGACACAAGAGTAGATAGGCGAGGTTTGGGGGCATTAAATGTGTAGAGAGGTGAGGTTTGGGAGCATTAACAGAAATACATTAGGCAGACCGGGCCAGGGTAAAATTCCCAACATATATGTATATATGTACAACGGGGATATATATCCCCCCCACCCCCCCAAATCAGAAATACCATACACCGTGGTATAATCTGAAGACGGTACACGGCATGAAAAAGTTCAATACCGACCAACCCTAATCTACATTGCTTTTCTAATGGGTTTACAGCACATATTTTCACTTTTCTTATCCCACCACACAAAAAAGAATCCAACATCCCATTAGATGCATAAAGAAAGACTGAAGATAGACACTCTCTCACCATGGTGCCGACGCCGTAGGTGGTGGTGGGCCCCACAGAGTGGTGGTAGGGGTCAGCGGCTGTGGCATACACACGGCCATACCTGCACACAGGGGTCGGACGACAGACTTGACATGGGCTAGAAATGTTTACATTAAGACTGGCAAAATCATTCAGATTACAGATGCCCAAACCTAACCTAGAGTGTATGAAGCTCTGGGCTTATGGTTAGGAGTTAGGGTTAAGTTTTAGGGTTAGGGATATGTGTTAGGGTGAAGTGTTAGGGTTAGGTTTAGATGTTAGGGTTAGAGTTAATGTGATGTAGTGTGTAGGGTTAGAGTTAATGTGGTGTGTAGCATTAGGATTAATGGATTAAAGGGTTAGGGTTCATGTGGTGTAGTGTGTAGGGGGTTAGGGATCATGTGGTGTAGTGTGTAGGTTAGGGTTCATGTGGTGTAGTGTGTAGGTTAGGGTTCATGTGGTGTAGTGTGTAGGGGGTTAGGGTTCATGTGGTGTAGTGTGTAGGTTAGGGATCATGTGGTGTAGTGTGTAGGGGGTTAGGGATCATGTGGTGTAGTGTGTAGGTTAGGGATCATGTAGTGTAGTGTGTAGGGGGTTAGGGATCATGTGGTGTAGTGTGTAGGTTAGGGATCATGTGGTGTAGTGTGTAGGTTAGGGTTCATGTGGTGTAGTGTGTCGGTTAGGGATCATGTGGTGTAGTGTGTAGGTTAGGGTTCATGTGGTGTAGTGTGTAGGTTAGGGTTCATGTGGTGTAGTGTGTCGGTTAGGGATCATGTGGTGTAGTGTGTAGGTTAGGGTTCATGTGGTGTAGTGTGTAGGTTAGGGATCATGTGGTGTAGTGTGTAGGTTAGGGATCATGTGGTGTAGTGTGTAGGTTAGCGATCATGTGGTGTAGTGTGTAGGGGGTTAGGGATCATGTGGTGTAGTGTGTAGGGGGTTAGGGTTCATGTGGTGTAGTGTGTAGGGGGTTAGGGTTAATGTGGTGTAGTGTGTAGGGGGTTAGGGTTCATGTGGTGTAGTGTGTAGGTTAGGGTTCATGTGGTGTAGTGTGTAGGGGGTTAGGGTTCATGTGGTGTAGTGTGTAGGTTAGGGATCACTCACCCATCACTGTACGCAGCTGTGGCAGCAGATGAGGGTGTCTGAGCAACACGGTATGTGGCAGGGTATCCTCCCTGGTGAAAGGGGCAGAGAGAAACACACAGAGAGGGAGGCAGACAGAGGGAAAGGCAGAAAGAGACAGAGAGAAAGAGAGAGAGAAGATGAGTGTGTGTTTAGTGTGTGTAAGGCATACTAGGGTTAGGGTTAGGGTAGGGTTAGGGTACCATACTAGGGTTAGGGTACCATACTAGGGTTAGGGTTAGGGTACCATACTAGGGTTAGGGTACCATACTAGGGTTAGGGTTAGGGTACCATACTAGGGTTAGGGTTAGGGTACCATACTTGAATGTGTTAAAATATCAGCACAATATGTTTATTACTCAGATCAAAACAATCAGTCTTTATGTTAAAGCAAACATATATATATATATATATATATATATATATATATATATATATATAACTGTGGGTGTATACGTGATACATTCCCCACGGCAACCCCCTTTGTTTTGATTTTATTTCCTGGTTTTCCTTTGTGTTTTTTTTTTAAATACCTTTTTGTGTCTGCCCTCACGCCCCTGTAACTTGTGTCCCCACCTTGTGTATTGGTTCCACCTGTGTCTTGTTTAATCCGTTTACCCTGCATGTTGCCTTCCACTGCTCATTGTGTGTTATTTCTACATCCAGTGTTACTAGTTATATAGCTTGTGTCTTCTTGTTTGTTGATTTGTAAGTATGTCTGTTTGTGTCTTCCATGTTGCTGTATATTTAAGATGTCCTTGTTCATTGAGGTGTCTGTAACTGTAGTTAGTATCACGTGGTTGTCAGTAGTCTTGTCTGGTTGGTCTGTGTTTGATACCTTAGTTGTTGTCTTCTTTGCATGTTTTTTTAATAAATCATTGTAAATCTAAGATCTCCTGCACTTGAGTCGAGCCTGCCTCACCGAGTCGTTACAATACGTACTTGTGTGTGTGTGTGTGTGTGTACTTGTGTGTATGAGTCTGTGTATTAAAGTATGCCTATGTATAATTGTATATGTTTGTGTGTGAGCGACAGAAATGAAGAGACTGTAACATGACAGAACTCACATAGACCTCAGTTCCATAAAGCCCTTCCTGGTACACCACGCTGTGGGAACAAAGGACCATAAAGCAAATATGAGCATATTCATACTCAGTGATGACGGAGATAATGATTATAATGACTACATATAGCACTCATTTCTGAAATCAAAGCAAAAGTGACTGAGACCATATTTGTGCGGGTCAGAGAGCCGTGTCAGACTGGTGAGACGGCCGTGCAGGTGTGTCAGAGAGCAGTGCCAGACTGGTGAGGCCGGTGTGCCAGACTGGTGAGGCCGGTGTGTCAGACTGGTGAGGCAGGTGTGTCAGACTGGTGAGGCCGGTGTGCCAGACTGGTGAGGCCGGTGTGTCAGACTG
The DNA here is from genome assembly GCA_020368025.1 of Brachyhypopomus occidentalis. Taxonomy (NCBI): domain Eukaryota; kingdom Metazoa; phylum Chordata; class Actinopteri; order Gymnotiformes; family Hypopomidae; genus Brachyhypopomus; species Brachyhypopomus occidentalis. The sequence continues at coordinate 15,729 of JAGXOD010000225.1, forward strand.
GTGAGGCAGGTGTGCCAGACTGGTGAGGCCGGTGTGTCAGACTGGTGAGGCAGGTGTGTCAGACTGGTGAGGCCGGTGTGTCAGACTGGTGAGGCAGGTGTGTCAGACTGGTGAGGCCGGTGTGTCAGACTGGTGTAGGGGACTCACCCGGGGTAGGCGGGGACAGCGGTCGGCGTGGCTGCGGTAGCAGCTGATCGAATTGTGTTGTAGACTGCACGGCCACGCCCCCGAAGTGCGGAGCCTCGGTAAGCCAAGGTTGGCGTGGGAACAGGATATGGGAAACTGGCGACTAGAGAAGAGGAAAAGAGAAAAAGACACATGATCCACATTTACTGGACCAGCAGAACGCTGTGTGATCTCCAACACCCACACACAACCACAACCACCCTGTAGCTGAACTCTGCCCTTATGTAACATGCAATAAAGACACAAGAAAGAGTGAGAGTGTGTAGATAGAGGACCAGTATAGAGTTCAGGAAGAGAGTGTGTAGATAGAGGACCAGTATAGAGTTCAGAGTTCAGGAAGAGTGAGAGTGTGTAGATAGAGGACCAGTATAGAGTTCAGGAAGAGTGAGAGTGTGTAGATAGAGGACCAGTATAGAGTTCAGGAAGAGTGAGAGTGTGTAGATAGAGTACCAGTATAGAGTTCAGGGGCATACATGGCTCCCATAACTGGGTTAAGCTTCCACCCTGCAGCTAAGAAAGAGAGAAAGGGAGGGAGAGAAAGAGAGGGCAAGAGAGAGAGAGTGAGAGAAAGAGATAAATACAACTATTTGTTGTTACAGTTTGGTATGATGCTTTGAGAAGTATTGAGAAGTATTTTAATATTAATATTTTAACATATATAACTTTGATATTAGTGAAAGCTCACCATTTACAAGTAATTTATATTAATATTTAAACATACAATATATTGCCAAAAGTATTCGCTCACCTTCCTTGATTCACATATGAGCTTAAGTGACATCACATTCCTAATCCATAGGGTTCAATATGACGTTGGTCCACCCTTTGCAGATAGAACAGATCCAACTCTTCTGGGAAGGCTGTCCACAAGGTTTAGGAGTGTGTTTATGGGGATTTCTGACCATTCTTCCAGAAGTGCATGTGTGAGGTCACATACTGATGTTGGACAAGAAGGCCTGGCTCTCAGTCTCCACTCTAATTCATCCCAAAGGTGTTCTATTGGGTTGAGGTCAGGACTCCATCCATGTCTTTGTGGACCTTGCTTTGTGCACTGGTGCACAGTCATGTTGGAAGAAGAAGGGACCAGCTCTAAACTGTTCCCACAAAGTTGGGAGCATGGAACTGTCCAAAATGTCTTGGTATGTTGAAGCATACAGAGGTCCTTTCACTGGAACTAAGCGGCCAAGCCCAGTTCCTAAAAAAACAACCCCACACCATAATCCCCCCTTCACCAAACTTTACACTTGGCACAATGCAGTCAGACAAGTATCGTTCTTCTGGAAACCGCCAAACCCAGACTCATCCATCAGATTGCCAGATGGAGAAGCGTGATTCGTCACTCCAGCGTCTCCACTGCTCTAGAGTCCAGTGGTGGCGTGTTTTACACCACTGCATCCGACGCTTTGCATTGCACTTGGTGATGTTTGGCTTGGATGCAGCTGCTCGACCATGGAAACCCATTCCATGAAGCTCTCTGCGCACTGTTCTTGAGCTAATCTGAAGGCCACATGAAGTTTGGACGTCTGTAGTGATTGACTCTGCAGAAAGTTGGTGACCTCTTTGTACTATGTGCTTCAGCATCCGCTGACCCGCTCCTGAGAGCAACCCATTCTTTCACAAATCTTTGTAAAAACAGTCTGCATGCCCAGGTGCTTACACCTTATACACCTGTGGCCATGGAAGTGATTGGAACACCTGATTCTGATTGGATGGGTGAGCAAATCCTTTTGGCAACATAGTGTATAACTTTGATATTCATTAGTGAAAACTTACCATTTACAAGGGGAGTCTGTGGCTTCTTGGTCACCACTCTGGCTGTGGCATTGTTGACCTGTAGTGAGGAGAAACACACACACACACGTGATATCACTAATTCACACTCTGCTAAATAGACCACATTATAGCCACAAGTGAAAACCCACCTCCACCTCCTTAGTTTGCTCTTCTTCAAGAAACACACACACACACACACAAAGACACACACACACACACAAACACACACACACACACTCACACAATGATGGGATGTTCATTAAATGAACCACAGTGAAACTACAGGACAAAACTTTAAAACCTTGTGGTTTCAAGTCTTGGTAACGTCTGCCTGACGTAGCCACCATAGAAGCTCCACCCTGCTTCACCCTCTCGTGTCCTTGTTTGAACTGTTCTTCAGTTATGAGTAAAATATATGAGTACCTCGATCTTCCTGCCCTCCACGATGGTGGCGTTCAGTTTCTCTCGGGCGCGGTCAGCTTCCGCTGCGTTCTCAAACGTCACAAAGCCGAAGCCCTGTAAAAAAGCCCTGTGTCAGTTACTGTCACAATTACACAGCACACGGGGTCAGTTACTGTCACAATTACACAGCACACAGGGTCAGTTACTGTCACAATTACACAGCACACGGGGTCAGTTACTGTCACAATTACACAGCACACGGGGTCAGTTACTGTCACAATTACACAGCACACAGGGTCAGTTACTGTCACAATTACACAGCACACAGGGTCAGTTACTGTCACAATTACACAGCACACAGGGTCAGTTACTGTCACAATTACACAGCACACAGGGTCAGTTACTGTCACAATTACACAGCACACAGGGTCAGTTACTGTCACAATTACACAGCACACAGGGTCAGTTACTGTCACAATTACACAGCACACGGGGTCAGTTACTGTCACAATTACACAGCACACGGGTCAGTTACTGTCACAATTACACAGCACACGGGGTCAGTTACTGTCACAATTACACAGCACACGGGGTCAGTTACTGTCACAATTACACAGCACACGGGGTCAGTTACTGTCACAATTACACAGCACACGAGGTCAGTTACTGTCACAATTACACAGCACACAGGGTCAGTTACTGTCACAATTACACAGCACACAGGGTCAGTTACTGTCACAATTACACAGCACACAGGGTCAGTTACTGTCACAATTACACAGCACACAGTTACTGTCACACACAGCACACGGGGTCAGTTACTGTCACAATTACACAGCACACAGGGGTTACACACAGCACACGGGGTCAGTTACTGTCACAATTACACAGCACACAGGGTCACACAGCACACGGGGTCAGTTACTGTCACAATTACACGGGTCACACTGTCACAATTACACAGCACACGGGGTCAGTTACTGTCACAATTACACAGCACACGGGGTCAGTTACTGTCACAATTACACAGCACACGGGGTCAGTTACTGTCACAATTACACAGCACACAGGGTCAGTTACTGTCACAATTACACAGCACACGGGGTCAGTTACTGTCACAATTACACAGCACACAGGGTCAGTTACTGTCACAATTACACAGCACACAGGGTCAGTTACTGTCACAATTACACAGCACACGGGGTCAGTTACTGTCACAATTACACAGCACACAGGGTCACACAGCACACGGGGTCAGTTACTGTCACAATTACACAGCACACAGGGTCACACAGCACACGGGGTCAGTTACTGTCACAATTACACAGCACACAGGGCACACAGGGTCACACAGCACACGGGGTCAGTTACTGTCACAAATTACACAGCACACGGGGTCAGTTACTGTCACAATTACACAGCACACGGGGTCAGTTACTGTCACAATTACACAGCACACGGGGTCAGTTACTGTCACAATTACACAGCACACGGGGTCAGTTACTGTCACAATTACACAGCACACGGGGGGTCACACAGCACACGGGGTCAGTTACTGTCACAATTACACAGCACACAGGGTCACACAGCACACGGGGTCAGTTACTGTCACAATTACACAGCACACAGGGTCACACAGCACACGGGGTCAGTTACTGTCACGATCACACAGCACACGGGGGGATGTCTTGTTGTTGTTGATATATACTGACCTTTGACCCCCTTTCATTGAAGATGATCTCAACATCAAGAATCTTGCCAAATTGCTGAAACACATTTGTTGTGGATAACTGACAAACACTATTGTTATAATTAGCATTTTCTAATTAGATCTCTACGATGCCAGACATTTGTCCACTTGACTGTGGAATCATTCTGTTAATTACTGAAATATGAACTGATGGGTGCTAACACAAAAGCTTTTTTTTTTACCCCAAACATTTGCCTCAGGTCCGGGTCACGGAATCTGAATGGAATATTGGACACATGAAGCCTTTTGGGTTGGGCCTTACCAGACCCCTCCTCCTCACCGCCACTTCCTGCTCCGCCCCCAGCTGTCACTGAGGCACTCAGAGGCTGGGGGTCAGAGGTCACGGGAGCCAAGGTGTCGTCCTAAGATAGGCAGGAGTGGTGGACGAGGCAGGACAATGATGCCAGACAGACACAGGAGAGACGAAGAGGAGAGAAGCAGAGGAAGATGAGACAGGAGGAGAAAATTATCCCAGAGAGGTAAACAGAAAAAAACTAAGTATAAAGGTACACTAAGTAGAAGGTTCCTTTAAATGTTATCTAAGTAGTAACAGAAGTAACACAGCAGGTTACTTACTGTTTGTGTTTTGTACCGATACAAGTCATGTGACCAGAAGAAAGCCAGTAATATATTGCAGTACTTAGGGTACCTTTAAACTTATCCTCCAAGTTATGTTTGATTTTGTCATGAAATTCATTTCAAAGGTCTTGCAGTTGCATCACATTTTTACAGGGGAAAAACGGATCTATGAGGTGACCACAAGAAGCACGTTAGCAGTAGCATTCTCTATCCAGTGAATCTTCTCAAGCAAACCTGAGGGGCTGTGACCACACATCCATTTTAGTGAGCTGTCTAAACACATGCCCGTTAGAAACAACAGAGGAACTTATAAATTTAGAAAATTGACCATAGGTTTTACACATTTCACCCCAATAAATTCAATGAAAAAGTCCTTGAGGGTGCATTTACACCAGCAGGGACCTCACTGTGGAAATAGAGCAACACTATGTGCTATGGCTCGTCTGGCGCGGTTACACAGCATATTGAAAGACTTGATTTTCAGAATTGTGCATAGAATGCCCCCATGCAGATGATTACTACAAGTAATTGTGCATCAAATCCAAAAAAACATCCACTATCCCACAATGCATCACGATGCCAGTGTGTGTGTGTCAGCCTGTCCCACCAAATGCCACAAAACTGTTATAATTATTACATATATATATATTAAGGAGCTGATGTTATAACCATCAAAAGATTAAGACAAAATTGTGCAAAAAATAAACAACTAAGCAAAATAGAGTGATAAAAGGAAACTACAAAAATTGCAGAAAAAAATGGAGGGAAAAACAAAAAGGAAAATTATGAGTGCAGTGTAGGAGAAGAGAAGCAGTCAGAAAGACACGTGTGTTACGCAGAAGAAAACAGATCAGCATCAGCATGGGGGTGTGGGGGGCAGGGTGTGGGGTGTGGGGGGCAGGGTGGGGGGGGGGGTGTGGGGGTGTGGGGGGGGGTGTGGGGGTGGGGGGGTGTGGGGTGTGGGAGAGAGTGAATGATCACATCAGCCCTTAGACTCCTTTGTCTGATGGGCAAAGTTTTAGCAGAATAGCAGGAGACAGCTGAAACACTGCTCCAACTCCTACATCCAACTGGACCAGCAGAGACTGGTAAGTCTCCATGAGAGGAGAGAGAGCAGTGTGAAATAGAGAGAGAGAGAGAGAGAGAAATATGGAGAGGGAAAGATGGAGAGGGAAAGATGCAACAGAGTAAGAGAGAGAGAGACAGGGAGAGTGACAGAGACAGAGAGAGACAGGGAGAGTGACACAGAGAGAGAGAGAGAGAGGGAGAGGGACAGAGAGAGAGAGAGAGAGAGACAGGGAGAGGGACAGAGAGAGAGAGAGAGAGAGAGAGAGAGAGAGAGAGAGAGAGAGAGAGAGAGAGAGAGAGAGAGAGAGAGAGAGAGAGAGAGAGAGAGAGAGAGAGAGACAGGGAGAGGGACAGAGAGAGAGAGAGAGAGGAGACAGGGAGAGGGAGAGAGAGAGAGAGAGAGAGAGAGACAGGGAGAGGGAGAGAGAGAGAGAGAGAGGGAGAGGGAGAGAGAGAGAGAGAGAGAGAGACAGGGAGAGAGAGAGAGAGAGAGAGAGAGAGAGAGAGACAGGGAGAGGGACAGAGAGAGAGGCCAGGACTGGGGAAAGGCGAGAGACACAGGAAGTGAGACCAGACGCATGAAACAGTGCAGGAGGCTGAGCGTGATTGGGTGTGAAAAGCCAATCACAGTGCTGTAGTTTTGCTCATGAGGTCAAAAATCATTTTGCAAGACTCTAGGGGACAAAAGAAATACAAAGGGAACAGAAAGATGGACACAGACAGAATTGAACATGAATCAAGAGGACACAGAAACACACACCGTTAGCTGGTTATATATAACTCTGGGCTTACAAAACAATAGCTACGGTGACTAAGACTACATGTCACACAAAACACTGTTGAAACATCATCATCAACATTATCATTATTATCATCACCCACACAAAGACACAGCAGCGAAGCTAGCGAGGGTGGGGGGAGGAGTGTGGGCGGGGTTAGAGCAGGAGTAGGAGTGTGGGCGGGGTCAGAGCAGGGGGAGGAGTGTGGGTGGGTGGGGTTGGAGCATGGGGAGGAGTGTGGGCGGGGTTAGAGCAGGGGGAGGAGTGTGGACAGGGTTAGAGCAGGGGGAGGAGTGTAGGCAGGGTTAGAGCAGGGGGAGGAGTGTGGGCGGGGTTAGAGCAGGGGGAGGCGTGTGGGCGGGGTTAGAGCAGGGGTAGGAGTGTGGGTGGGGTTAGAGCAGGGGGAGGAGTGTATGGCAGGGTTAGAGCAGGGGGAGGAGTGTGGGCGGGGTTAGACCAGGGGGAGGCGTGTGGGCGGGGTTAGAGCAGGGGAGGAGTGTGGGCGGGGTTAGAGCAGGGGGAGGCGTGTGGGCGGGGTTAGAGCAGGGGGAGGAGTGTGGGCAGGGTTTGAGAATGGTGCTATCATGTCACGATGCAAAGTGTTTATCTGACTGAACCTGGACAAAACTGCAGGGAGGAGGGGTCATCCGGTGAGCCTGCCCCCTCGACCCCCCTCTCATGGCGACGTCTGAATATCCGAAAATCTGGAGCATGTAACACTGGTGCTCTCTAGTGGTGGGATATATAATGTGGCCTTCAGTGAGGGGAGACTCTGTAGAATGTAACACCACCCAGAGGCATTTGCTCAAAGGTTCTGTAGCAGCAACTATTTATGATCAACTTCTGATACTGAACATTTCAGGCTAGTATGTAACCCCACAAGCACACATCACTAGTGTTTACCATCATTGTATTTTAAATCATTTGTTATTATCAGTGTTACAACAGACAAAAACTGGAGGAGAGAGAGAGAATGAGAGAGAGAAAGGGAGAGAGGGAGACAGGGAGAGAGAAACAGAGGGAGAGAGAACTCTTAAACACCCCCTCTGCTAACTCCATCATAGAGCAGCAGAAACCTCCATCTGAGACCAACATTTGCCCTCACACACTGTTACCCCTGGGCGTGTTCACTTACGTATATTCAGGTCATTTGAACTTAACATGTTGCACAGTTTTAATTTATTTAAACTCTAACCATTTAAACCAGTAGGCTGCAGGTCCAGCTGTTCTACATGTAGACTAACGCAAGCAGAACTTATTTCCCCCAGCAAACCGCAGTTGTTGTTTCAAGGGTTCCTTAAGCTTAACACAGACACCACAAAGATATTTGATACTGATATTTTTTTAAATAAAGACATTTGATCTTGTCTTATTAAAGGATATGTTGACTGTGTTTTAAACCTTTCCTTCTGACCTAATTTACAGACGATCTCTCGTGAAGCTTTTGCCCACTGAGAGACCAACTGTAACACCTCGCTGAACTTCAGGGGCAGGGGGAACATGAATGTGTGCTGTGAGAATCCCCGATGACTCAGGGAAAATGGAAAGACACTAAATCATCACGAACATGAGCGGAGCTTTCACAAAATGTCTCAGACCGGCAACCAAGCATCTCTCTGACGAGGCATCTTTCCTCAGTGCTAATGTGATTAAACAGGTTGTGGTATACACAGTAAATGAAAATAACACTTGCTCTCGTATTTTCACTACACCTGCTCTTAATAATCTTATGCAAAGCTTAACTGCTTGGGCCATCCTGCACCCTTATATATTTAATCCTGTTCCTCCCACATTATCTGTTAGTGCTCAGTGGCCAATCAGTTTATTCTTACCGTGTTACTGGCGGTTATAGAGTCCGCCCCATCGTGTTGAGCACTCTGGTAGATTCTCAGCTGGTGATGGTCTGGGTAGTCAGATGTGGGGTGGGCGGGGCTGAAATCAAGAGGTGGGAGCCTTCCAGCAGATGTGGGTGGAGCTTGGCCAGGTGGTGGATATGAAGGGGGTGGGGCATAGACCTGAGGAAGGGGTGGGTCACCACTGCCTGGCCCTGCCTCCTGTGCAGGGGCACCCTATGGGGAGAAGAAGCTGTTATTAAAATCAAGTTAAACTTCTATTCATTAAAGTTACAACTGATCCCTAAGGAACATTGTCACTGGTCAGTAAAGACTCCACAGTTTGAAATCTTATTTAAATTTGAAGGTCAGTTGTATAAAATTGAACACAATTGAAATTTTATTAAATTTGATTTCAAACCAACATTATTCTGTTTACCACTGAGATTTTGGATATATCATTCTAATTCCTGTCTTACCCCATCTCCCGATCTCCTGTCTTACCCCGTCTTCAGCTCCTCTCGCAGTCTGGCCACCTGGGTCCAGCTACGGGCCCATGCTTTAATGCTTCAACCCACCATAAACCCCTCACATCGACCAATCCCAGCTCACCATAAACCCCACACATCCACCAATCCCAGTGCGCCAAATCCGGGCCCTAGAGGTGCCCCATGGCAGCTGTGCTCATTTGTCCCTGTCAATCATCCTGTTGTCCAACCCCCATCTGTCTGTCAGTGAGGCAACACTAAGCAGATATTGTGGCAATAACACTACGGCAAGTTTGTGCCTGGTGTCTTGGAGATAGGACCAGCCAAATATAACTGCGTTAGTCTCCCCATCTCTCAGAAGGTGCTGATAAGGCAAGATGTAGACGTCTCCAAGTGTCTACGTGGTAATCACGCCCAGACTGTGGTGGTGGATGGTAGCATGTGCAGCAGTGACCCTGTGGTTTAACCACCTGCCATGTGTAGCAGCTGTATGTAGGAGTGTGGGGTCCAGGAGAGAGACTGGGTGTGTGTGTGTGGGGGGGGACGACAGGAGACTGTGTGTGTGTGTGGGGGGGGGGGGGGGGGGGGGGACACGAGACTGTGTGTGTGAGTGTGGGGTCCAGGAGAGAGACTGGGTGTGTGTGGGGGGGGGGGACGACAGGAGACTGTGTGTGTGAGTGTGGGGTCCAGGAGACAGCCTGTGTGTGTGTGTGGGGGGGGACGACGACAGGAGACTGTGTGTGTGAGTGTGGGGTCCAGGAGACAGCCTGTGTGTGTGTGTGTGTGTGTGGGGGGGGGGTCAGGAGACTGTATGTGTGTGTCTATAAGTGTAGGGTCCAGAAGAGAAAGAAAGAGAGAGAGTGTGTGTATAAGTGTGGGCTCCAGGAGAGAAAGAGAGAGAGTGTGTGTGTGTGTATATGCGTGTGTGTGTCTGTGTGCGAGTGTGGGGTCCAGGAGACGGCATGTGTGAAAATACAAAAGGAGCAGTACTCCATTCAGTACAGAAGAGGCACTTTAGTCTCACTCATGCTCCATTTTCTGTGTCACACACACACAGACTGAGACGTACCAACAGCACAGTCTCTTTCTCTTTCTGTCTGCTTTATATGCCTTCTCTTCCCGGTTAGTCTAATAAATATATTTAGGGTTAGGGTTAGGGTAATGGAATGGTTAGGGTTAGGGTAATGGAATGGTTAGGGTTAGGGTAATGGAGCAGTTAGTGTAGGGTCAGGGTTAGGGTAATGGAACAGGGTAGGGTTAGGGTTAGGGTAATGGAATGGTTAGGGAAAGGGTAATGGAACAGTTAGGGTAGCGTTAGGGTAATGGAACAGTTAGGGTAGCGTTAGGGTAATGGAACAGTTAGAGTAGGGTTAGGGTAATGGAACAGTTAGGGTAGGGTTGGGCCTGGGGTTATTGTTATCCTGTGTTATGGTTAGGAAAACCATAAGACTCCAAAGATCGTGAGGTCTGAATGGTTTTCATTACGGTCACATAGTGGGTCCTACAGTCTTTACACTGGTGTGAATGAGATGACCAAACAGGAAACCTGAGTCCTTAAACATGATGAGTTAAACATAGCAGAACCTCCTGAGACCAAGGCTTGCAAGGGCAGTCTGTCCTAGCGCAAGGACTAACAAGAGATACACACACACACATACACACACTTATATATATATATATATATGTATGTATGTATGTATGTTTATTACACACAAACACACACAGACAGAATCACATGTGTAAACACAGACTCCACGCACCTTCTTGCACACAGTATTGTATTAGAGGGACCAAACAATTCTTCCACAGACTCTCTCCCTCTCTCTTTGTCTGTCCCTCTCTCTCTCCCTCTCTCTGTGTCCCTCTCTTTCTCTCCCTCTCCCTCTCTCTTAGGTAAAGCTGTTACATGTTCAGTGGTGCCTCGTTTCTGATTACACCCTCTCTTCAGCTGTCATTGTTGGGGTTAAAGATCAGAAACAGGCTGCCAAAAGGCAGTAGTAACAGCTGAGGGATAACACACACACACACACACACACACACACACAAACACACAAAGACTTACATACACACACGCATCTAAATACGCCATCGTTGTTTTAAACGTTGATATGTATACTTTACTAAAACACAAATGATTGATACTTAATCTCATATAACCTTAGTGTATTTACTAATACAAATATATAATATATAGCTATATTCACTGACCACAAGTAATATGTTTCTGTATATGTTTGTATATGTTTATGTATGTTTACACAAACACAGTAACTGTTAGTCCATCACTGTATTGCACACTAAATCAATGCCGGAGATTTCCAGTGTGTGTGTGTGCACGCGCACAAATGTATGTGTGTTCTGTGTGTGTGTTGCTCTTGGTGTTAATCTGCCATGAGAGGAACATGCTAAAAATACAAACAGCAAGTGAGAAACAGGACAAGAGTGAAGGGGAGCGACAGACACAGGACAGACCCACACCATTTACACACACACACACACACACACACACACAGGACAGACCCACACCATTTACACACACACACACACACACACAGGACAGACCCACACCATTTACACACACACACACACACACACACACACACAGGACAGACCCACACCCATTTACACACACACACACACACACACAGGACAGACCCACACCATTTACACACACACACACACACACAGGACAGACCCACACCATTTACACACACACACACACACACACACACACAGGACAGACCCACAGCATTTACACACACACACACACACACACACAGGATAGACCCACACCATTTACACACACACACACACACACAGGACAGACCCACACCATTTACACACACACACACACACACAGGACAAACCCACACCATTTACACACACACACACACACACAATCTGTTTGCCCCAGGCCACCTCACAGGGACAAATATAACAAGTCCACGGTGTCCTTGCTTCAGAAAGAGAAACTCATAGAAGCCCTTCAGATTAACTACAGTTCAAACTGATTTATCTACAGTTCAAACTGATTTATCTACAGTTCAAACTAACCACAATTCAAATGTATTTACTACAGTCCAAACTAATAAACTACAGTTCAAACTGATTATGCGTGAAGACATACAAGACTCGTGACTAGAATGATTGTCTTATAAAAATTCAGTTTGATTGTGGTTGTTTCCGCGTGGTACTGGTCTTCCCAGGCTTTCACCCTGTTTATCTATGACTATGTTTATCATCTGTTGCTCAGCACAAGAGTAGCAGCTATTCTATACCAGGTTTCATGTTATTCTTCCTGACTGACAGTTAGAGCACCATAGCACTGAGCAGACAGGACAGTGCTGGACACCTACACAGAGTAATGTCACATGTCGCAACTCGTTACGTCTCATCTCACTTCTTATCTCACGTCTTGTCTCATACGGCGGATCTCACTAGGCCCATAATAAGGAAAACCAAGAAGGTGTGACACAGACTGACAAAAACAGAGGGAGAGAGAGAGAGAGAGATGGGGGTTACCTGTACTAAGCCGGGGTAGCATGGGGCAGTTTGAGGGTACACAGGAAGTCCGTAGGGCTGCAGAATAACAGTGGGAGAAGACAGCATGGTGCATCGCCAGTTGTAGGAGGTCGTGAGGGGGAGCAAAAACTGAGACAGAAAAGAGAAAAAGAAGAACAGCTAGAGGACAGAGGAAGAAGGGAGGGACAGAGGACAGAACCCAGGAGAGGGCAAGAAAGGTAAAAATCCAAAAGTTCAACGAGAGGACGAGTGCACAGGAAAATAAATGTGGAAAAATGTGGAAAAATTTGGCAAAAAAGTGTGAAAAAGCTGGCAATCGATGGAGTCTATTAGCTATAACAGAAGAAAGAAAGAAGAAAACATAAAAATAAGAAAGAGAGAAACTGAGACCACAGAGTATGCTCGTCTTGGTCAGACGACGGCAGATCTGCACTGAAAGCTGCATGTGTTCATTTGAGTGTGTGTGTGTGTGTGTGTGTCACTGTGCATGTCAGATAGACAGAAACACATGTCCAGAATCGTGTTACACTGTTTTATAAATAGACCCTCTCTCTCCCTTTTTCTCTCTTACCCTCTCTCTCACTCTGCCTTTCTCTCAGCTGGTATGCAAAATCAGCACAACGCTACTGCTAATTCATCTTGTAATTAATATATTAATTTCATTAATATTTGTATTGACTACTAAATTCATTTTTCTTCAACTCATCTGTTTTAACACGGTGTTCTGACTACTGAATCCCTTGTTCTTTAACACATCTATGTTGTAAACTTGGCTATTGATGTGGCACATACTTAGGCTGCCACAGTTTGCAGAATGGCCATTTGTGAAGCAGCACAGCAAAGTTTAGTTGCAAAGCTAATCTGACACAGATTATTCTGACACAGATTATTCTGACACAGATTAATCTGACACAGATTACACCCAGGAAGGCTGAGATTTATCGTTGTGGTTAAGACCCAGGAATTCTAATTATAATCTGGACAGATAACTAAGAGCTGGAAACCCTGCTGTATACACAATTCCAGTATATTAAGGGTACACGTGATCACCACAGTATAATAGCAATCACTTAAACTTCAGGCATCTCAATCCATCCAGTTAGAAAGCATAAAAACTTGTGAATCAGTTTCACTTCCTTTGGTGCAAATGAATGTGGCCACAGGTGCCCTGGAGAGGCAGCAACACTACAACCCCCAGAAAGGGAATGATTCTGCAGACGGTGGCCACATATAGTTACTCCTCCCTTATCCTTCCTGGCTGATTCTTCCCTACAGTTCTGCAGTTTGGGATTTTGCTAGTGACCTCGTCACTACTGGTGCACAAGGTGGTACCTGCAGCACATTCATGGTTGCACAGGTAGTCCACCTTCTCCAGGATGGCACATCCATGTGTACCATCACAAGAAGGTTTGCAAGGCCTTCCAGCACAGTCTCAAGAGCATGAAGGAGCTACCAAGTCATGAGCTGGACTGAGCCATAGAAGGTCATCAACTCAGCACCAGGACAGCAGGAGGTGCACTGCCAGAGCCCTACAGGAGATACTGGTGTGCATGATTTTGACCAAACTATCAGAAAACAGATCACTTTGGTTTCCATTGAAATTCCAAGGAAGTACATAATTTATATCAGTAAACATTTTCAGAATCTTTATGAATGAATCTTTCATTTTGTGAGGCCCTATGAGTGAATTAATTTTTGTGAACAGTGTAGCATACTAATATGACACATATATTCCGCTAATTACTAAATACAAACGTATTTTTAATTGTATTGACCAGCAGGAGGCGGCATCAGGTTTGCGAATAAACCATCGCCTTCTTGGTCGCGGTCGTCATTCTCACGCAATGCTTTTTGGGTAGTGTGGTTCATAACGGCTCTATATATAGGCGACTAACACTGCTACACGTTCTCTTTACTGTTCGAGCCTGTGGAAGACAGGTAATGGCGGATTCTTCTCACGTTGTTACAGTTCCAATTGCGTCGTCGTTACATCCTAGTTACATCTTGCAGTATTATAATGCATTTGAAAACAGTAACAGTCTTAAATTATAAGCAGTCGATCTGTTTCAAGATCAAATATAACATTAGGACGGGATGTGCATAACAACGTGGTCTTTCCGCTCGTGCTGCTAGAACAGAGGCCTGGTAAAATTCCTAGTATAGTGAGCAGCGTTAGTCAGCGCACCTTAAATTTGTTCTGTGTTTTGAATTAACGACTAATTACCAACAGAAACAACTTTAGTTTATCCTATAGCTAACTCTCCTAGCTAACTTCATATCTTTTCAGTTCTGCTAACTATGGGGCTAACCTTGGCGCTTCGTCAGCCATGTTTGCCTTGCCGGCTGTGATTAGCTTAGCGGTGTAGCTTGCTAATTGAAAGGCCGCTAACTACTTCAGAATGGATTGGTATGGCGATATTATCATAATTTTGTAGCTCTTCGTGACACGATACATATTCTTCACAGGCGCAGGTAAATCGTCATGCCCGTTGCTCGGACCTGGGTCTGTAGTAAGACTTATGTCACCCCCCGCCGTCCCTTCGAGAAATCCCGTCTCGACCAGGAGTTGAAACTCATTGGTAAGAACAGATAAATATAACTACAGAGGACCGTTTAACTTTTACACATTATCGGGTGTATACTGAACTTGTGTTGTGGACAGGTGAGTATGGTCTGAGGAACAAGAGGGAAGTGTGGCGGGTGAAATTCACTCTGGCCAAAATCCGTAAGGCTGCGCGAGAGCTGCTCACCCTGGATGAGAAGGACCCCAAGCGCCTTTTTGAGGGTATGGCACATTTAAGGCGTGTTAATGAGGGATGGTTAATTCATTTAAATACCCAGAAGGGTTTTGTAGCACATGTTGAAGTATTGAGTGTTCCAATGTTGGTATGTGACTACATTCTTTTGGAGTTGTACTTTACCCCCCACACCTCCCTGAACACGACCCCTGTGTGCAGGTAACGCCCTGCTGCGAAGGCTGGTGCGCATTGGTGTGCTGGACGAGGGCAAGATGAAACTGGATTACATCCTGGGTCTTAAGGTGGAAGACTTCCTGGAGCGCCGTCTGCAGACTCAGGTGTTCAAGCTGGGACTGGCCAAGAGCATCCATCATGCCAGAGTCCTGATCCGCCAGAGGCACATCCGGTAAGAACGCCAGGAACCAACTCCGTCCAGAGTGTCTGTACTGTGAGCCCTGCTGTGACAGGGTGTTGATGTCCATGCCGGTTTTGCTGAGAGGGATAAGCCCTGTACTGAGGTTGTGCTTCCTGTTCTGTTAGCTCTTGCTGCTAGCCTCCGTGTGGTGTGCATATGAAAGGTTTCTGCAAGGTCAATTCGGCCCCTGAGCCGTATACCTTTGCCTATAGCGGTGCTCAGAGCCCCCCACTGTGCGGATGGCAGTGCTTGACGCGCGAGAAGCTGAGGCAGAAGGTAATGTTTGGGGCACAGCGCACACGCTTCATTGTGGTGGTCGTGCTTTCTTGGCCGATGATTTAACTCAAAACTGTCAGATTGCCTGTGTTGTCATGAATTCCTCGTCAATGAGGCCTTTGAGAAAGCAGCGAATTTATGTTGAGTTTCTCTGATGTTGTCTGCTGGGTCAGCTCATTGTGTGTGTGTGTGTGTGCAGTGTGCGTAAGCAGGTGGTGAACATCCCATCGTTTGTGGTGCGGCTGGACAGTCAGAAGCACATTGACTTCTCCCTGCGCTCACCATACGGTGGCGGACGACCTGGCCGTGTCAAGAGGAAGAACGCCAAGAAGGGTCAGGGAGGTGCTGGAGGCGGAGATGATGAAGAGGAGGATTAAACCAAGGCAGTGTGGGGGAGGAGCCTGCTCACCCTCTTCAGCTTTTTCAATAAAAAATAGTTCAATCAAAGTTCATGAAGTGTTTCTTTTAACTGACCACAACTTGGCATGAAACAGATTAGAAGGTTTGGTTGATAAGTATGGTGTTTAATGTACCTTTAACTCGCATCTGGGAAATTGCAGCACACTAAAAAAATAAACCACAGAAGATGAACCTTTGGGGGGCCTTGGGCTATTTACAGACACCCTGATGCCTTTTAGAAATGCAGCATCGTGAGTAACTTAAGGCAGGATTTATGCTGCTGTAGAACTGAGAAACTTAAGTAAACAAAATCAAAGCTCAATATTCTTGGATTAGTACCAGTTTCCCAGCACTAGCTGAGAATCTGCTTGCCGGTTATGATGAACACTTTATGGTCACTGAGTGGAGACATGCCTTCCTGTCACACCTGATCAGTTAACCATGCTCTACAGATGTGTTCAGTAGGGTTTGAGGCTCTGGGAAGGCAGATATCCATGTGCAGGGAGAGTGACCTGAGCTGTGCTACACTACTGATGCCTTTCTAAATTTTCTAAACTCTTTCACCAAGTTCAAAGCAGCTAAAACTACAAACCACAGGAGTCTGATCCTGACCGATGAGCATGCTGAGTGTTATTAATGCTCTTGACATCTTTGAGCCTTCCTGTTATACAGGTGGTGTGTTGATGGCCTAGAGTTGAGTCAGCAGGTAGTCCTCTACATGTCCTCCTGAGGGCTGTTATGACCTTTGACTTCTGTATTCAATATGCTGTCGAGGCCATGGCCAGAAGACCTGTTAACTGACTCACTGTGGGTCAGGTAGAGGTTATAAAGCAAAGATACTACTCAGCATTCACATACAGTTACATAAGGTCTGGAATGCAGAAGTGTGGACAGGCACTCTTACCTTTCTCCATCCTACAGGAACCATGAGAAAGAAGGAAGTGTTAGATCCTATAAATTCTAAAATTAAGTGGTCATGTGATAGACCTGTGAAATCAACCCATCTGTATTCCCAATACTGTCAGAATATCAACCCATCTGTATTCCCAATACTGTCAGAATATCAACCCATCTGTATTCCCAATATTGTCAGAATATCAACCCATCTGTATTCCCAATATTGTCAGAATATCAACCCATCTGTATTCCCAATACTGTCAGAATATCAACCCATCTGTATTCCCAATATTGTCAGAATATCAACCCATCTGTATTCCCAATATTGTCAGAATATCAACCCATCTGTATTCCCAATATTGTCAGAATATCAACCCATCTGTATTCCCAATACTGTCAGAATATCAACCCTTCTGTATTCCCAATATTGTCAGAATATCAACCCATCTGTATTCCCAATATTGTCAGAATATCAACCCATCTGTATTCCCAATCTGTATTCCCAATATTGTCAGAATATCAACCCATCTGTATTCCCAATATTGTCAGAATA
This sequence comes from Brachyhypopomus occidentalis, assembly GCA_020368025.1. Taxonomy (NCBI): domain Eukaryota; kingdom Metazoa; phylum Chordata; class Actinopteri; order Gymnotiformes; family Hypopomidae; genus Brachyhypopomus; species Brachyhypopomus occidentalis. The sequence goes on from JAGXOD010000225.1 coordinate 33,386, forward strand.
TCAACCCTTCTGTATTCCCAATATTGTCAGAATATCAACCCTTACCTTTTGTTTATGGGCCCCCGTGCTGCCTGTTTTCTTTACCGCTCCCAAAGTGTCAAAAGAGTGACTGCGTACTCTAATAGCTCTCTATAGGAGAGAGAGAAGAGTGACTAATAGCACTCTACAGGAGAGAGAGGAGTGACTGCGTACTCTAATAGCTCTATAGGAGAGAGAGGAGTGACTAATAGCACTATAGGAGAGAGAGAGAAGAGTGACTAATAGCTCTATAGGAGAGAGAGGAATGACTAATAGCACTCTGTAGGAGAGAGAGAGGAGTGACTGTAAGCTCTAATAGCTCTGTAAGCTCTATTGGAGAGTGAGACAGAGAGGAGACTGGCTACACAAACAGCTCTACATGATCTGTGGTTAATAATGTCTGATGTTCCCTCCACAGTTCAGTGTTCGAGGGAGGCGCCATATTTGAGTCTGGCGGATTTTACTCCCAGTCTGGACTGGTTTTGATATGCTGGCGTATTGTTGACTGGAGAGAATCCCACCTTAAAGTTTTCAATGAATCCTCCTCCGCCTTCTGAAGCAGTCCTGCTCCCTTCGCCTGGGGGCGGGGCCGCCTGTGTTGGTTCTCCCAGCATGCATTGAGAGCGGGTGGACAGCTCGGATCGCAGTGCCTCCAAGAGTGAGGAGCGCGTGCGCAACTTGGAATATTGAGTCCAGTGAGAGGTGGGATGAAACACAGGAAAGTAGCTCAGTATCAGACCGTAATCATGTTGGGTTATATGTAGAAAATGTTACTGAAAAATTTTGGTAATTTTTCATTACCTCTAATCTACTGAACCGCTCTGCCTTGTAGCACGAAATCTCTGCATTAATGAGTTTAGTCAAGAGAAACTCCCGTAGCACAGAACCCTGACAGAGATACGTAACAACAATATCACACAGAGAGAAATGCCACTCTTATGCTGAAGACTTAAAATACTGAGAGATCAGATCTGACAAAGGCTCTAATCACATCTTTAACTTTCTATTCTCTCTCTCTTGCTCTGATTTAAAGAGTGAAGCCAGTTTTAGTGAGAACACAGTGAGACTAGCTTTCCAGATCACTCATGATTTGGTGTTGTCTGCAGCTTAAGAGCGTTCTGGTGAGGTCCGAGATCCTCCTGTCCCCCTGTAGTTTAAGGTTTCATCACAGACCTTTATTCTTTTGTTTCAGAGATCCGAGGTCATGAACTCCTGTCTTACCAGCTTCTGCAGTAGCTGCACTTTCTTAAAATATGGCACCAGAGTTATGCATTACTGCTCCACCTTAATGTTCTGAAGACAGCAGTACGTATTACTGCTCCACCTTAACGTTCTGAAGACAGCAGTATGTATTACTGCTCCACCTTAATGTTCTGAAGACAGCAGTATGTATTACTGCTCCACCTTAACGTTCTGAAGACAGCAGTATGTATTACTGCTCCACCTTAATGTTCTGAAGACAGCAGTATGCATTACTGCTCCACCTTAACGTTCTGAAGACAGCAGTATGTATTACTGCTCCACCTTAATGTTCTGAAGACAGCAGTATGTATTACTGCTCCACCTTAACGTTCTGATGACAGCAGTATGTATTACTGCTCCACCTTAACGTTCTGAAGACAGCAGTACTGCTCCACCTTAACGTTCTGCTCCACCAGTATGTAACGTTCTGAAGACAGCAGTATGTATTACTGCTCCACCTTAACGCTCCACCTTAACGTTCTGAAGACAGCAGTACGTATTACTGCTCCACCTTAACGTTCTGATGACAGCAGTATGTATTACTGCTCCACCTTAACGTTCTGAAGACAGCAGTACGTATTACTGCTCCACCTTAACGTTCTGAAGACAGCAGTATGTATTACTGCTCCACCTTAACGTTCTGAAGACAGCAGTATGTATTACTGCTCCACCTTAACGTTCTGAAGACAGCAGTATGTATTACTGCTCCACCTTAACGTTCTGAAGACAGCAGTACGTATTACTGCTCCACCTTAACGTTCTGAAGACAGCAGTATGTATTACTGCTCCTTAACGTTCTTAACGTTCTGATGACAGCAGTATGTATGTATTACTGCTCCACCTTAACGTTCTGATGACAGCAGTATGTATTACTGCTCCACCTTAACGTTTAACGTATTACTGCTCCACCTTAACGTTCTGAAGACAGCAGTACGTATTACTGCTCCACCTTAACGTTCTGATGACAGCAGTACGTATTACTGCTCCACCTTAACGTTCTCTGACAGCAGTACGTATGTATTACTGCTCCACCTTAACGTTCTGAAGACAGCAGTACGTATTACTGCTCCACCTTAACGTTCTGAAGACAGCAGTACGTATTACTGCTCCACCTTAACGTTCTGATGACAGCAGTACGTATTACTGCTCCACCTTAACGTTCTGAAGACAGCAGTACGTATTACTGCTCCACCTTAACGTTCTGATGACAGCCGTTAAATGTGTCTTGTGTGCAAATTCCAAAAGACATATTCTGGAAAACATGGATGTACACAGATCATGGATACGACCAAAATAAAAACTTGGATGTACACAGATTATAGACACAACCAAAATAAGTTGCTGTTGTACAAGAAGGAGCTCCAGTTAGTCTATTCAGTATGAAGTAAGTAAGAACTGATTCCCAGGCCGTATACACTGTATGTGAATGTTATACGCAGGAAACATGATGTACCCATGATCCACCCAATCATACTCCACTTCCTCTGGTAGGACCATTATGTCCAAAGTGTAGGTGCAGGAAAAGGGAATATCACACACACACACACACACACACACACACACACATGCACACGTGTCTCACCTGAAACACCCCCCACACACACACACACACACACACACACACACACGTGTCTCACCTGATACGCCCCCATCTCTCCCATCCCCCCCATCTCTCTCTCCCATCCCACACACACACACACACACACACACACACACACACGTGTCTCACCTGAAACACCCCCATCTCTCCCTCTCCCACACACACACACACACACACACACATGCACACGTGTCTCACCTGAAACACCCCCATCTCTCCCATCCCACACACACACACACACACACACACACACACA